>PVLD010025067.1:0-24338 GCA_004027595.1 Dinomys branickii | reverse complement strand
GGATCGTCCCTGGCTCCCAGCGTCTGGGGCTTTCCCACGTCTCGCCCCGGCAGCCTGGTCCGCCCTACCACATCTCCCCCGGCATCTCAGAGAAATACGCCCAGTTTGAACCTCCCAGCCGAGGTCCCGGCATTCACGCTCGCCAAGTCTGTCTCAAGCTGGTGGTGTTTATTAAGGAGGTTCGCTCCCTTGCTGCTCACCTGGTCGCCATCTTCCCCGGATCCTCGAGGTCAGTCTTTTTAATCTTAGTTTTTCTAATGGGTATGAAGTGGTTTTAATTAGCATTTTATCAATAGCTAATAATGTTGAGTATTTTTTCATGTGCCTATTTGACATCTATATAGTTTCTTTAATAAGATGTTTGTTTAACTATTTTTCCCATTTTAAAATTAAGGTATTTATTTTTTGCAATGCTAGGTGTACTAGTTAGGGCTCACTAGGGGAGCAGGTTTAATATCAAACACACACAGATAAGCATACATGATTATATAAAGGATTTACTAAGTAGGTTTATAGTAGCTGCCTATGGAATCAGGAGTGAAAAATGCAAAATGGCTGTCTGTGACCTAGAGAGCCAGAAGATCCAGTTGAAAGTCAAAAGCCTAGAGCTCACTGCAAAGTCCCGGGTAAGACTATGCTGGAGGATCTTTGTTTGAAGGTCAAAGAGTCTGCTTTGGAAGCCTGAAGGAACTGGAGAGGAACATCCAAAAGCAATGGCAAAGACCAAAACTTCTACAGTGAAGTAGGAAGACTTGTTCTTCTTTCCCTTTTTATTCTACTGAAGCTACAAGCCTATTGGTTAGTGCCACTCGTGTCAGGGGTGAGTCTTCCCTCTTTATCTGCAGTTCACAAGTTAGTTATTCATAGACACAACCAGAATTGTGCTCCACTAGCCCAATAAGCATTCCTTAATCCATTCCAGTTACATGTCACAATTAACAATCACACCAGCCATTAAACCCAGGACTTTGCTCATAGTAGGCAAGTGTTCTGTCACTAATCTACAGCCTCCCAACCCAGGATTTTAGAGATTCTTTTCATTTTTTATTTTAAAGAGAATAAAAATATTTTTAAATACAGAATTTCAAAATAAGATGATAGGAAATTAACAATGGTTGTTGTATTACATATAAATGTCTTCAAAGTAGTTGTTCAGATTACCAGATAAAGGCATGCAAAATTGATCAAGCATTTAAGCATTAATTGTCCCTTTCAATAAACCAATAGAAATTAGTAAATTTATTATCCTAGCTATCTTATATATGTATGTGTATATATGTATGTATATATGGTTTTTCCTTTCCTTATATCTTTCTTTTCTCCTTTCCTTCATCCAAGTTGTTCACTCCTTTTGAGCAGTTTCTTTCTTTTTACAGTATCTATTGTACCTTTCAGATTTTATTTACTCTTTCAGTTTCTTACACTAGGGAGACAATATGATGTTTACATGTGGGGGTCTGATTTATCTCACTTTTGAGTATGGCCTCTAGTTGCATTCATTTACCTATAAAAGTCTCAAGTTTATCTGTCTTTATAATTGAGTAATACTCCATTATATAAAAATACCATATCTTTTTTTACCTATTCCTCAGTTGTTGGGCATTTGGGTTATTTCCAAGATCTAGCTATTATAAATTGTGCTGTTATAAATATGGGTGCACACATATTGCTGTGGTATGATGTTTTAAATTCTAGAAAGATACCCAGAAAGGGAATAGCTGGGTCAAGTAGGACCTCTAGTCTCAGTTTTTTTGAGGAATCACCACACTGATTTCCATAGTGGTTGTACCAGTCTGCACGCCCACCAACAGTGGAGAACAGTTCCTTTTCCCAACAGCCCCCAGAATTTGTTAATTATTGATTTCCTGATGATAATCATTCTCTCTCTGGAATCTCAGTGTTGTTTTAATTTCATTGCTTGAATGACCAATTATGTTTAACATTTTTTAATGTAGTTATTTGCCATTTGTATTTCTTCATCTGAGAAATATGTATTCATTTCAGATGCCAATTTTTTCATTGGGTCCCTGAATTTTGGGGCCTGATTTAAAAAAATACTCTAGATAGAACTCATTTGTCTGAGGGACAGTTGGTTAAAACTTTTTCCCAGTTCATGGGTTTTATTTTTACTCTGTTGGTGATTTCTTTGGGTGTGCAAAAATTTTTCCAATACGATGAGATCCCAGTTGTTGATTCTTTGAAGTATATCCCATGCAGTTTGGTTTTGTTCAGGAACTCTCTGCCTAGCACTATGTCCTCAGGATTTCTACCTACTTTCTCTTCTAGTAGATTAGGTGTTTCTGTTTTAATATTTAGATTTTTGATCCATTTTGACATTAATTTAGTCTATGGTAACACCATGGGTCTAGTTTTAGTCTTTGGCATGTGGGAAGCCAGTTTTTCCATCACTATTTATTAACTATCTTTCTTGCAGTGAACATGTTTGGCCCCTTTGTCAAAGATAAGGTGACTGAATGTGTTTGTATTTACGTCTGCATCTTGTATCCTATTCCACTGATTTTCAGGTCTTTTTTTCCACTACCATGCTGACTTTATCATAGTAGTAACTCAGGGATTGTGATACCTCCTGCCTTGCTTTTGTAGCCCAGCATTGCTTTTGCTGTTCTAGGCCTCTTCTGGTTCCAGATGAATTTTAGGCATGTTTTTCCTAGATCTGTGAGGTATACTGAAACAGCTTTGGCTGTGTGGCCATTTTCGCAATGTTGATTTTTCCTATCCATGAGCAAGGAATATCTTTCAATTTTCTGAAATCCTCTTCAATCTCTTTTTTTCCAAATACTGTAATTTTCACTATATAGATCTTTTACTTCCTTTGTTAGATTGATTCCTAAGTATATCCTTCTTTTGGATGCTATTGTGAAAGGTGTAGTTTCCTAATTTCTCTCTTGGTGAGATTGTTGTTTGTGTATAGGAATGCTATTGATTTTTTGAGTGTTGGCATTTTATCCAGTTGCATTACTGCATTTGATTATTAAATGTAGAAGTCTTTTGGTAGAGTTTTTGGGGTCTTCCATGTAGAGTATCATGTCATCTGTGAATAATGATATTTTACCTTCTTCCTTTCCTCTCCTTCTTCTTTTTACTTCTTTGTCTTGTCTAATGGCTCTGGCTAGTGTTTGCAGAGCTGTATTGAATGGGAGTGGTGATAGTGGACATCCTTATTTTGTTCCTGATTTAAAGTGAAATCTTTCAATTTTTGTCCATTTAATATGTTGCTGGCTGTTGGTTTGTCATAGATGGCTTTGATCAGATTGAGATAAAGTCCATTTATTCCAAGTTCCTGTCAAGTTTTCATCATGAATGAATGTCGAACATTATGAAAAGCTTTTCTGCATCTCTTGAGATGATCATGTGATATTTTTCATGGACTCTGTTGATAAGTTGTATTATACTTGTTGATTTTTGTATATTGAACCATCCCAGCATTACTGGGATGACTCCCAATTGGTCATAATGTATAATCTTCTTGATGATTTGCTGCATGCTGTTTGCTAGCATTATTTTGAGGATTTTTACATCTATGTTCATTAGGGAGATTGGCCTGTAGTTTTATTTTTTGGTTGGGTCTTTCTGTGGTTTTGGTATCAGAGTAATACTTGCCTCCAAAAATGAATTGGAGAGAATGTCTCTTTCATTTTTATTAAAGAGCATGAGAAGTATTGGTATTAAACCTTCCCTAAATTACTTATAAAATTCATCAGTGAATCCATCAGGACTTGGGCTTTTCCTCATTAGTAAGTTTTAAATAATATTTTCACTTTCACTGACTGATATTAGATTATTCAGGATTTTTTATCTTCCTCATTCAGTGTTAGTAATGCATGTGTACCTAGGGATCTGTTCATTTCTTTTGTGTTTTCCAACCTATGAGTAGGTATTGATGTTCTGAATTTCCTCAGGATCTGTAGTGAGTTCATCCTTTTCATTCCTTATTGCATGAATTTGCGTTTTTTCTTTCAGTTTTTGATAAGGTTGGGTGGAAGGTTATCAATCTCACTTATTCTTTCTAAGAATCAACTCTTTGATTCATTCATTCTTTGCATTGTTTTCTTCATCTCAATTGCATTAATTTCTGCTCTGATCTTTATAATTTTCACCTTTCTTTCAGCTTTGGGCTTGACATGCTCTTCTTTTTCTAGAAGCTTGAAGTGCAGCATTAGGTTGTTTATTTGTGGCCATTCTATTTTGCTGATGTGAGAAATCACCACTATGACTTCCCCTCTGAGGACTACTTTCATTGCATCCCACAGGTTCCTGTAAGTTGTATCTACATTTTCATTTGATTGTAAATAATATTTAATTTCTACTTTGATTTCATCTGTGACCCATTTGTTTTTCAGGAGGGTGTTATTTAATTTTCATGTGTTTATGTAGTTTTTGCAATTTCTCTCATCAATAATTTCCAGTTTCATTGTGATATGGTCACATAATATGCATGGGATAATTTCAATACCTTTGCATTTACTTAAGCATGTTCTATGGGTTAGTATATGGTATATTTTACAGAACATCCTATGTGCAGCTCAGAAGAATATGTTATTCAGATGCTGTTGGGTGGAACACTCTGTAAAGGTCTACTAAGTCCCTTTATTCACAAATTTGGTTTAGTTGTTATTTATTTGGTGATATTTTTGTCTAGTTGATCTATCTCTTTGTGACAGTGGGGTGTTAAAATCCCCTGTTATGACTGTGTTACTATTTATTTCTTTTTTATGTCTATTAATATTTGTCTTATATAGTGGGGTGCTCCTATATTTGGTTCATAGATGTTTATGATTGTTATCTCTTCCTTTTGAAGTTTTCCCCTCACTAATATGTAGTGACCTTCTGTATTTCTTTTGAATATCCTCAGTTTGAACTTCACATTGTGTGCAAATAGAATAGCTACACCTGCTTTGTTCTGGGTACCTGTTGCATGGAATATTGTTTTCCATCCTTTGATTTTCAGTCTGAGTTTCTTTTTGAGTTAAATGTGTTTCTTGTATATAGCATATTGTTGGATTTTGTTTCTTGATCCAATCTACCATGCTATTTCTTTTGGTTGGTGAACTGAGATCATTTACATAGATGGTTATAACTGATATGTACTGGCTTATCTTTGTCATGTTGTTTTTCTGTTGTTGGTTCCTCTTGTTTCTCTCTGTTTACCTGCTTGCTCTGCTTGGTGGTTCCTTTCTGTTGTTCTTAAAGTTGTGGTCTTTTTTTTTTATCTCTTTCTAGAATATCTTTTAGTAGTCTTCGTATGGTTGGTTTGGTGCTCATGAAGTTCTTCAGTTGATCTTTATCATGGAAATATTTTATGTCTCCATTAATTTTGAAGGATAGTTTTGCAGGGTACATCAATCTGGGTTGGAATTTGTTTTCTTTCAGGACCTGAAATATTTCACTCCAAGCTCTTCTTGCCTTGATGGTTTGTGTTGAGAAATCTGCTATGATTTTGATGGGTTTTCCTTTATAAGTGATCTGTTTCTTTTCTCTAACAGCTTTTAATATTCTGTTCTTTTGTTGAATTTCTGGGATCTTGATCACTAAATGTTTGGGTGTAGATTTATTTTGATTATGGCTAGTTGGAGCTCTATATGCCTCACTTACCTGGACGTCCAATTCTTTTTCCATGCTTGGGAAATTTTCTGCTATTACTTCTGCAAATAGTCTTTTTCTGTCATTTGTGCTGACACTGCTGTTTCATTAATACCTATTAATCTTACATTGTTTTTCTTTGCTTCATCTTGCAGCTGTTGAATTGTCATTTCTTGGTTTCTTGTTATTTTTAAGAGATCCTTTCTTTCATGGTGATTCACACTAATACTGTCTTCAAGGTCTGAAAGTCTATCTTCAGCTTCATTCGAGTGGTTTTGCCAGCTTTCAATGGAAGTATTAATTCCTAGATATCTGTTTGAATTTGTTTCATGCATTCCAGTTCTTTTCTATACTGTTCATTCAAGGTTTTCATTAATTTACTATGCTCCTCTATTTTTTCTGTCTTCTTTAGATGTGCTAAGCAATTCTTTCATAATTGTTTTCATTTCTTTTTTTACCTTAGAGATTATTTCTGATCTGATGTGTTCTATGACCTGATAGAGTTGTTCCTTTACTTCAGCTGCTATCATTTCAGAAATTTCAGGTGTATAACTTCCAAACTCTTCTGTGTTGATATCTCCTGGACTTGTTCTGGGTGGGATAGAGGTCTGCAATTGAATTTGGCTCCTTCATTTTGTCATTTTCAGAAATCCAGAGGTTCGCTGGAGCTCAGCCTCACTCCCAGGATGATGTTGTAATAGCATGGCAAGGACCCAAAGATCCCTAGTGCTCAGTGTGACTCCCTCAATGGTGTGTGTCTACAAGCAGGGTGTGATTCCCGGTGCTCCCACAGCAGTCAGGGGCTCAGCTTGGCTCCCACTCAGGGGTTCTCAAAGCTGTCTGGGTTTCAGCCCTGTTTCCACTGGGGTGTAGTGGTGGGTAGGTTGTGATCACCACAGCTCCACAGTGCCGGTACCCAGCCCAGCTCTCAGACCAGGGGAGGGGGTAAGTGTGCAGTCACTAACGCCCCTGAAGCTGTATGAATTTCAGTTTAGCTTGCCTGAGGGTTCAGGGTAGGGGCAGGGAGGGGCACTCAAGGCCCTTGAGGTTGTCTGCGGCTGCCCTGGTTGCCAAGCTGGTGGGACAGAGGTGGGGCTGGGTTCACTGGTGTTTCCAAAGCTGTCCAAGGTTCAGCTCAGCTCCAAAAGGGGTGGGATGGGTGGGGAATTACCCCAGGCCCCAGGCCCCTAAAGCTATCTGGGTTTCTGCCTGGTTCCCAAGCCCATGGGGGTGGGGTGGCAGTGGCTCAACAGCATTCCCAAAGCTGTCTGAGGTGCCCCTTATTAGTTTCTGTAACAGTGAATTCTGCCTAGAAATTAATGACAGAGAGATGCATGACCAACTATAGAATGTTATGTTATCTGCCTTTTGTACTTCATCTTGAAAATCTACGTAAGCAATTAGTAATCTCAAAACAGGGCTGATGATTTGAACTTCTGGGTTCCCCAGCCCACTAGTGTAATAAACTGCCTTCCAAAATTCCTCTGGTGCTGCTGTCTTCCACTTGATCTGGCCCTGAATTCCACATCAATTGTACCATTGTTCAATTTACTCAGCATAATAATTCAGAGACATTCTAGTGTCCAAATTTCTTCTGAGGACTTAATCCCAAGCACTACACAGAGAGGACAAAACATATTGCAGTAATGTTGATAATACTAAGACATACTTGACATAACATACTGTAAAAAAGAAATAAACAGCAACAAGTATCCTACCATTGGCAATAGCAAAGAAATAATCAATAATATAAGAGACAAAGTGTATACGGACATACATAAGAACCAATAAAAGCTACAACTGCAGCACCTTTACCAGTAGAAGATATATACGAATAGCTAAATCTTAAATGGCCTATATGCCCTTGAATAGATGAATGTATAAAGAAAATGTATTTATAGACAATGGAACACCACTCTGTCATAAAAAAGACAAAGTTGAGGCATTCGTAGGTAAATGGATGCAATTTGAGACAACCCTGAGGGAAATAAGCCAGACACATAAGCTTAAACACAACATGACTTATCTTATCTGTATATATATAAATATTTGACACATATCAAAATAGAAGACCAATAAATAGGAAGCCGAGAGTTGTCTTTCAAGTGGGTGGGGCAACAAGAGACGAAAGGAAAGGAAAGGGGAGGAGGATAAGCAAGTGAAAAGAAAAGAAGTGAAGGGGAAAATGATGAAAATACAACTTTTGTAAATGGAAAGAGGAGTAGGGAGAAAGGAGGGGGCTAGGGAATGGAAAAAAGAGAAAAAAGAATTAAGATGTTATGTACATGCACCAAATCCCTGTGATAATTGTAATCATTATGTACTGCAAATGTGTTAATTTATAAAAAGATCTTCAATCACAGCATAAAAACAAAGACAAAGCAAACATTTACACAGTGTCTACTAAATGCAACTGTATCATCATTAACAAGAGAAAACTCAGCAATAATAGCATTTTGTTAACTACATATCTAAAAAATAATAAAGCTTAATAACAATATCAGTAATGGATGGAGTAAGGAAAGGGAAAAATGAAGTAAAATTTGAAAAAAGAAAAAACAAAAAGATGAGGAGATACAATGAAATAAAGAATCTAATTAAAGAATGAAAGAAATTAATAAAAGTCGGTAAAAGTTAGACAAAAGTGGTAAAAGGAAAAAAGAATAAAACAGAGCAAAAGAAAAAATGTAAAAACAAAGAAAAGCAGAAAAGTTCCTTAATGTGTTGAGGCAAGTGGTTTCTTTCCAAGGACTGTAGTATTGGAGTCCACCAGGTATGGGGAAGGTAGTGAGTCACAACTAGGGCCTATTTTGCTTCCACACACACTTTAATAATGAGTGAGTAAGTGTGTGTGTGTGTGTGTGTGTGTGTGTGTGTGTGTGTGTGCCCTGAGTCCTTCCCTCTCTTTCCTGTAGTGTAGGATCAGTCAGTGACATGGTTTCTGCCTCAGGGCTATAGAAGTCCAATGACTTTTAGTGCTTCTGCTCCCCTGTGTCCCCCTAGTTGCTGCTACCTCTACCTAGCTTTATCGCCTGTGAGCTTCTGATGTGCCTACTCCAGAGGACACTATGTTCATACACTCCAGGATGTGGTAACTATCTGAGCCAAACAAGACCTTTGATCATGTTGACAGATGGGTTCAACAAACAGACCACCATAAGCAGTGAGGGAGTTAAACTGCCCACTGGACTAAGTGCCAGCACTTTTAGATTCAGGCCCCTTAGAAAATCATGCTACTGGTCTGACTTCTCAAGATGGCAGGACCACCACAGCCTTCTTGCCCTGAGAGCAATACTGCTTAAACTTCTCATGAGGTCTAGTACTAACTTGCATCATTTCATGACTTGATCCATTTATACGACTATCTCTTGTGCTCTCAGCACACAGCTACTTCTGGTTTTAGTCACCCCAGAAATCCTGAAACGTAATTGTTCTCTGATTTCTGATTCCCATAGTACCTCAGTATTAACAACTCCTTTCAAAAATGGCTTCTGATAACATTACCCCCAAATATAGCAGGCACTGTAATGGATATCTTCTTCAGCTCTAGTCTGTCCCAAGGAAAGAGTCACTTTGAGAACAAAATCCCTGGAGATGGGGAGGGAAAAAATCATCAACAAAATTATCATGGAGGACAACAGTATTTCACTGTCACAAATAGATAGATCAACTACACACACACACACGCACGCACGCACGCACGCACACACATGCACACACAAGAAAGGTCAGAGTTCAACTAAGCCTTTGAAGAAATGGACTTAATAGATATCTACAGTGTTCCATTTAAAAATAACAGAGCACACATTCTTCTCAGCGGCACATGGGACTTTCTCCAAAATAGACAACATGCTAGCCCATAAGCCATGCTTAGTAAATACAAAAGAATGAAAATTATCTCATACATATTATCAGATCATAGTGTAATGAAACTAAGTCAATGGCAAAAGAAACCACAGAAATTTTGCAAATTCATGAAAATTAGACAATACTTTCTTGAATAACCAATAAATTACAGAAGAAATGAAACAAAAATTACATAATTCCTAGAACTACTACAACACACCAGAATTTAAGGCTCATAATGAAAGCAGTCCTCTGAGGGAAGTGCATAGCTGTGAATGCCCAAGTCACAGAAACAGAGTATGCCTGATAAATAATTTAATGATGGGTCTCACAGTTCCTAGAACAACAAGAATGATCTAAATCTTAAGCTAGTATAAAGAAGAAAATTATAATGATCAGTGCAGAAATTAATGAAGACTAAAATAACAACACAAAGAATCAATAAATTGAAGAGCTGGTTTTTCAAAAGAATAAACAAAACAGACAAATTGGTAGCAAGTCTTGCACACAAAAAGGAAATAACAAATCCAAATATACAATTAGAAGTGAAAAAGTAAACACTACTGAAATGTAAAAGATTATTGGTGACCGCTCTCGGAACCTATACCCAATAAGTTGGAGAACCCAGAAGAAATAGATTGCTAGGTATATACAAATTACCAAAACTAAACTAAAAAGACATAATACCTTGAATAATGTAATAATAAGAAATGAAATTGAAGCAGTAATATAAGAACCTAAGAAAAGTCCAGGACCCAATGGATTAACCAGTGAACTCTATAAGACCTTCATCAAGGATATAATGCCAATATTACTCAAACTCTTTAATGAAATTGAAAGGGAAGGAATATTCCAAAAGCCATCTCTGAAAGCTATCATTACCCTGATTTCCAAACCAGACATGAATCCAAGCAAATAAAGGGAACTATAGACCAATCTCTCCAATGAACATAAGTGGAAAAATCATCAATAATATTGGCAAACAGATTGTGACGAATTATCAAAAATATTATACATCATGACCAAGTAGGCTTTATCTTAGGTTTGCAGGGATATTTCAGTATATGAAATACATAACATAAACAGAATCAAGAACAAACATTACATGATCTTCTCAATTGACACAAAAGACCCTTGAAAAGTCCAATACTCATTTTTAAAAATCCTGAAGAAAATACGTATGGAAGGAGCTTACCTAAATATGATAACAGCCATTTACAACAAACCAATGACCAAGATCATATTAATTGGTGAAAAATCAAAGGTTTCTTTCCAAAATCAGGAACAAGACAAGAATATCCATTATCATTACTCCTGTTTAAAATAATACTCAAAATATTAGCCAGAGCAATCAGAGAAAGAAATAAAAAGGTTATATACAGGAAAGGAAGAACTCAAAGTATCACTATTTACAGATGATCTGACCCTCTACTTATAGACCCAAAAATTGCACCAGAAGATCCTAGAATTAGTAACTAAATTCAGTAGCATGGCAGAATACCAAATCAACACACAAAATCAACAATATTCTTCTGAATCAATAATGAACTCAGTGAGAAAGAGATTAGGAAGTCTATACCACTCAAAAAAGCACCAAGAAAAATGAAATACTTAGGAATTTACCTAAGCAAGGAAGTAAAAGACCTCTATAGTAAAAACTACAGTACTGTAAAGATTGAAGAGGGTATCAAAAAATGGGAAGATATCCCTGCTCCTGATTCATTGTCAAAATAATCATACTTCTAAAACTGATATGTAGATTTAAAACAATCCCAATCAAAATACTAATAGCATGCCTCACACAACAAGAAAAAATTCTACCTTTTCTCCAATGTATGTTTTTGGCCCTTTTGTCAAAGTTCATATATATGAATGTGCCTGGAGTTGTTTCTACATGCTTTATTCTGTTGCACTGATCCAAATGCCCAGTACCAAAGGATTAGAAGCTGAGTCAAATAGCAATCTTGAATCCTTTACAAAATGGGAAGCTAGGGTCTTGGGATAGCTATAAGAAACCATCTACATCTAGAAGACATCCCTGAAGAATAGACATCCTCTAGAAAAACCTTAATACTGGCAATAAAACTATATATCATAAGAAGCTGTCAAGTATGAACATATAAAACAAAATAAAAAAAGAAAACAGAAAATAATAAGATGCAGAAGCAAAATGCAACTCCAGATCCCCAGCCCACACAGGACAAGCCCAGATCTCAAGGAGATAAACAAAATTGGTAGTCAAACACTGGAACTTTCTGAAATGATAGCAGTAGAAGTGAAAAAATGGAAAAGATTATAGAGGAAATAATTTCTCAGGTACAGAAAGAAATGATGCTTAAAATCCAAGATATTAGAAAAGCCACAGATAAAAGAATGGACGAGCTTAGGAAAAGGATGGAAGCAAAAATGACCAGTATAGGGAAGAACTGGAGTGCATGAAAAAGATCCAAACAGAAACCCAAGAAATTAAAACCTGCATTGAAATTATATGCAACAAAGCGAAGAAGAATAACATAACATTGATTGTTGTTAATGAGAAAACTGGAGAGAACACAAATAACCAAAAAAAAAAAAAAACCCACCAAAAAACAAACAAACAAAAAAAACTCCTCACAGAAATACCGGTAGAAAATTCCCAAGTGTGGATAAAGAATTTGACATACAAATAAATGAAACATATAAAACTCCAAACAGTCATGACCAAAATAAACCTACACAAAAACATATCATAATCAAGATTCCAGAAATTGAGCGCAAGAACAGAATATTTAAAACTATTAGAGAAAAGAAACAGGTCATGTATAAAGGAAAGCTCATCAGAAACATGGCAGAGTTCTCAACACAAACTCTCAAGTTAAGAAATGCTTGGAGTGAAGTATTTCAAATCCTGAAATTAAAAAATTTCCAACCAAGATTGATGTACCCTGCAAAACTATCTTTCAAAATTAATGGAGAAATAAGATACTCCCATGACAAAGAACAACTGAAACGATTTATGAACACCAAACCAACTCTACAAAGAGTACTGAAAGATATTCTAGACAGAGATGAAAAAGACCACAATTCCATGAACAACAACAGAGAGAAACCACCAGACATGGCAAGCAAATAAACAGAGAGGGAAAAGCAGGGAGCCAATAGCAGGAAAATACCATGACCAAGATAAGCCCAATGCATATCAGTTATAACCATTAATGTAACTGACCTCAATTCACCAATCAAAAGAAACAGATTGGCAGAGTGGATCAAGAAACAAGATCCAACAATATGCTAGATACAAAAACACATTTAATGGAAAAAATTCATAGACTGAAAATCAAAGGATGGAAAAGATTGTCTTTCATGTAACAGGAACTCAGGAAAAAGAAGAGACAGCCATTCTGTTTGCAGACAATATCAACTTCAAACAAAGAATGATCATAATACACATTCTTCTCAGCTGCACATGGAACTTCTCTAAAATAGAACATATACTAGCCCACAGAACATGCTTAAATAAATGCATGTTTTGGTTACTTTTTTCTCGTTGCTGAGACAAAATACCCAATGCCCAAAATGAAGGAAGGAAAGGTTTATTTAGCTTACAGTTTGTGGACGTTTCAGTCCATACTTAGCTGGTTCTGAGGCAGAGTGGCACATGGCAGAGGCAACAGTTCATGGCAGCAGAGCACAGCAAAAACAGCCAGCAAAAGGGAGGAATGTCAAGCAAGCAGCCTTTCTCCTTCCCTTACATTGTAAACAGGCTAGCCCCACCCAGGGGGCGTGTAGCTCTCACACAGTCTCCATGCCTTCCTCTTCCACGGGCTCAGGATGTATACAAAGTAAGCACCCTGGCTTCCTGCTGAATCACTCAGCTAAACCTCTAGACTTCCCAAGTTGACAAAATGTATCCACAATAACAATGCAAAAGAACTGAAATTATCTCATGCATATTATCTGACCATAGTGTGAAAAAATTAGAAATTAATAGCAAAAGAAACTGCAAAAAATACATAAACACATGGAAATTAAATAATACCCTCCTAAACAACCAATGGCTCACAGATGAAATAAAGGAAGAAATTAAACAATATCTATAACTAAATGAGAATGCAGATACAACATACTAGAACTTATAGGATGCAATGAAAGTTTTAAGAGGGAAATTGATAGTGGTGAATTCTCACATCAGGAAAACAGAACAAGCACAAATAAATAACCTAGTGTTACACTTCAAGTTTCTAGAAAATGAAGAGGAAGACAAACCTAAAAGCCTATAGAAGGAAGGAAATTATAAAGATTGGGGCAGAAATTAACACAATGGAGACTAAGAAAAGAATACAAATAATTAATGAATCAAAGAATTGATTCCTTGAAAAATATGAAGAAAACTGATAAACCATTAGGCAACCAAAAAAGTAAGGAAAAGACTCAAATTCATGCATTGAGGATTGAAAGTGGTGGAATTATTACAGATCCTGTGGAAATTCAGAAGATCACCAATACCTGCTTTGAACATCTTTACTTTCATGGGATGGAAAACACAGAAGAAATGGACAGATTCCTAAATATGTATGAATTACCAAAGCAGAATCAAGAAGACATAAAAGTTCTCAATAACTCAATATCAGTTCATGAGACTGAGAAGTTAAAAACTTACCAACAAAGAAAAGCCCAGGTCCTGATGGAACCACTGCAGCATTCTACAGGAAAATTAGAGAAGATTTAATGCCAATACTCTTAAAAGATTTTAATGCTATTGAAAGGGAAATAGTACTCCCTACCTCATTCCTAGAACCAAGTATTACCCTGATAGCAAAGTCAGAGAAAGACTCAACCAAAAAAGAGAACTACAGGCCAATCTCACTAAAGAACAGAGATGCAAAAATCCTCAAGAAGATACCAGCAAACAGAATTCAACAAATCATCAAGATTATACACCATGACCATGTGGGATTTATCCCAGGAATGCAGGGATGGTATAGCATATGCAAATCAATAAATGTAATGCACTATATCAGCACAGCCATTAACAAAAATTCCGTGAACATCTCAATAGATGTAGAAAAATCTTTTGATGAAGTCTAGCACTCATCTATGATAAGAACCCCTATAGAAAGTTGAAATAGATGATCTTTATCTCAATCTGATAAAAGCCATCTATGACAAAGCATGGCCAGCATCATACTAAATAGACAAAAACTGAAAGCTTTCACTCTAAAATCAGGAACAAGACAAGGATGTCCACTATCAACACTCTTCTACATAGTTCTGGAAACTTTATTTATTTATTTATTTTTGGCGGTACTGGGGATCGAACTCAGGACCCTGCGCTTGCTAGGCAGGCGCTTATTCCACTGAGCTATATCCCCAGCCCTAATTCTGGAAACTTTAGCCAGAGCAATTAGGCAAGAGAGAGAAATAAAAGGAATAAGGATAGGAAAGGAAGAAGTAAAATTATCATTATTCACAGATGACATGATACTCTATATAAAAGAACACAAAAACTCCAACGAAAAACTCCCCAGAGTTAATAACAAAAATTTAGTTGCATGGTTGGATACAAAGTCAACACTCAAAAATCAATAGCATTTTTGTACACAAAAACAAACATATTGAGAAAGAAATTAGGGAAGCAACATCTTTCACAATAGCATCCAAAATAATAAAGACTTAGGAATCAATCTAAACAAGGGAGCAAAAGTTTTATATTGTACTCTGAGAAAGGAGATCAAAGAGAATATCAGAAATGGAAAGAAAAGAAACAGTTCACCTATAAAAGAAAGCCCATCTGAATCATGGTAGATTTCTCAACACAAACCATCAAGGCAAGAAGAGCTTGGAGTGAAGCATTTCAGGTCCTGAAAGAAAATAACTTCCAAGCCAGATTGATGTACGTTGCAGAACTATCCCCCAAATTTAATGGAGAAATAAAATATTTTCATGATAAAGAACAACTGAAGAAATTCATGAATGCAAAACCAATCTTACAGAGAGTACTAAAAGATATTTTAGAAAGAGATAAAACAGACCACAACTTCAAGAACAACAACAGGAAGGAACCACCAACCAGAGCAAGCAGGTACACAGAGGGAAAAAGAGGATCCAACAGCAGGGAAATAACATGACAAAGATAAGCCAGTACATATCAGTTATAACCATCAATGTAAATGGTCTCAGTGCACCAATCAAAAGCAGACTAGCAGAGTGGATCAAGATACAAAATCCAACTATATGCTGCATACAAGAAACACATTTATCTAAAAAGCAAATTCATAGACTGAAAATTAAAGGATGGAAAACAATACTCCACATGACAGGAATCCAGAAAAAAAGTGGGTGTAGCCATTCTGTTTGCAGATAATGTGAACTTGAAACCAAGAAAAATCAAAAGAGATAAAGAAAGTCACTACATACTTGTGAGGGAAAAACGTCATGAGGAAGAGATAACAATCATAAACATTTTTGCACCAAATATAGGAGCACCCAACTATACAAGGCAAATTTTAAAAGACATGAAAAATGAAATATGCAGCAACATAATCATAGCAGTGGACTTTAACACATCATTGTCACAAAGAGATAGTCTAACCAGACAAAAAATTGGGAAGGAAATGACAGAACTTAACCAAACTTGTGAACATACAGACTTAGTAGACCTTTACAGAGTGTTCCACCCAACATCATCAGAATACACATTCTTCTCACATGCACATGGGACATTACCTAAAATAGACCATATGTTAGTACATAGAACATGTTTAAGTAAGTGCAAAGAAATTGAAATTATCCCATGTGTACTATTGGACCACAGTGCAAAGAAACTGGAAATTAATGATAAAGGAAAACACGAAAACTCCATAAACAGTTAGAAATTAAATAACATCCCCCTGAACAACCAATGGGTCACAGATGGAATCAAAGTAGAAATTAAACACTATTTACAATCAGAAGAAAATGTACACGCAGCCTACAGGAAACTGTGGGATGCAATGAAAGCAGTCCTGAGAGGGAAATTAATAGCAGTGAATTTCCACCTCAGGAAAAGAGAACAAGCACAGATAAGCAATCTTATGCTGCCCTTCAAGCTCCTAGAAAAAGAAGAGCAATCAAACCCAAAGCCCAAAGAAGACAGGAAATTATAAAGCTCAGGGCAGGAATTAACACAATGGAGACTTTAAAAAATACAAACAGTTAATGAAGAGTTGGTTCTTTGAAAAAATAAATAAAATAGATAAACCCTCAGACAACCTTATCAAAAAAAGGGAAGAAAAAACCTGAAATACACGCAATAAGGAATGAAAGGGGTAAAATCACTACAGATCCTGAAGAAATTTAGAAGGTCACCTACTTTGAAAATCTTTACTCTCATAGGATGGAAACCAAAAGAAATGGACAGATTTCTAGATACATATGAATTACCAAAGCTGAATGAAGAAGATATTAAAATCCTGAATAACCGATATCAGCCAGTTAAATTGAGAATGTAATTAAAAACTTGCCAACGAAGGAAAGCCCAGGTCCTGATGTATTCACAGCTGAATTCTATAAGAAATTTAGAGAAGATTTAACAACAATTCTTCTCAAACTCTTTAATGAAATTGAAAGGGAAAAGATTCTCCCCAACGCATTCCTGAAGGCAAGTATTTTGTTTTAATTTTAAAGACAAAAGAATGGAAACATATCAACAACCAAACAGACATAAACCAGAATAAAACAAAAATAAAAGAAATACAAAATTACAGAGAAGATAGTAGGGAATTAACAATGGTTGCTGTATTGCATAATGTTATCTTCACATTTGTTACTCAGTTATACAAATAAAGGCGCGTATGATTAATCAAACAATTTTCTCCTCCCTCATCTCCATTGTTCTCCCACCCAATCAGTCATCTTCCCGCTGATAATAACTGTACTTTTTGGTTTTATTCATTCCCTTGGGCTCTCACATTGGAAAGACACACGGTTGCTTCAAATTGTGCTGCAACAAACATGGGTGCACACAAATTACTGTGGCACTAGGTGGAGAAGCACCCAAACTCAATGATGATACATAGATAGGGACCCAGGCATACTATGATCCGCACCGTAATGACAAGCCCTCGAGGCCCTTGGGGATCCGTTTGGGTCCTCGGGGCTGCTGCCATGTACCATTATGCTCTGTCCCAACGCGGTGCACCGGGGTGTCCAGTTGAGTACACAGGTTTGCCCCTGAGTACCACCAGGCTCCATCCAATGTGGCATGCCCGGGAGCATAGTCCAGGTCCTCAGAATTTTCATGTAGCCTGCAGGGAGCCCCCCGTCCCTCACAGGCTGCTCAGCTTCCTGTCAAGGCCCCTGGAATGCCTTCATAGGCCACCAGTGTCTCCCTGTAGGCCACCCATAACCCTTGGAGGCTGTCCTCCTCCAGCTGGAGGACCAGTCTGCATCCTACTTCCAGGTTTTTGCCTTCTCCCACCTCTCCTACTTCAGCGCTGCCATTCCCCACCCTTTACACAGTTGGGCATTGGGTGCACTTACGATGCTAGGCACAAGTGGAATGAGGCCTCCCGACCCGTGCTCACTGAGATAGTCCAGGGTGTGTGCTAAGTTTAGTTATTAGTTCTAGGAGACAACTGGAGCAGTTTCTCGGGTCTTCTGTGTAGAGTATGTTGTCATCTCTCGGTCTCCAGGACTGCTGCTTTCCATATAATTTGGCACTGTGGGTTCATAGAAGGTTCACATATGCAAGCAGTATGAAGTCCCTCTTGGTGCTCCTATTAGTAGTTTAGAGTGTGTCCTGAAGCCCGTGGACTGAGCCTGTTGCTGTCAGGAACACATGCTGGGCACGAGGGGTGCCAAGTCTCAAGGTGCTCACAGAGGGAGTTCAGTGTGGGAGCTGGAGCCTGGTAACTCAGTTTGTGTTTCCTGTTTGGTGTTGGAATGAGAAGGGTGGGGCCATCTGGCCCACCTCTGTCTGCACCTCACTCTTGCTGTTGTGCTCCAGTTCCTGTTTCTTCATTGGCTGGATCCCTGGGTGTTGCTGTAGCCCTAGGGTTGCTGCTGTTGCTCTCTGCTGCTCTCTGCTGGTCGTTGCTCTCACAGAGGAGAGGTAGCAGGCCACAACCTCGGGGCAGGAGCAGAGGTGGGAGTGGTGGGCTGTGTACTGATTGCTTTGTCTCTGTCTTGCCTCAGGTGCTGATTAGAACAAATCATAGCAGAGTGGGCATTCTGCTTTAGTGGCTGCTGTACCTTTTCATCCTCAAGCTGGGTTCAACAACACCTCCCAATGGCCACTGTTTCTTTTCTGGGCTTTGCTTTCTGCGCTCTGGTTTTGACCCGGCTCTCAGAATTCTGCTGTCCTCTGGCCAAGTCAGGAGGCTCCCTCAAGCATGGGTTTCCGAAGCTGAAGCTTCGAGTGTGGGGATGAGGGAGTGGGCTGAGAATGTGTATGGAGTGGTGACTCCCTCTTTCTCCTCCTCCTCTCCCTCTAACTGTGCCATGGTGGCTACCTGAGCTTTTCCTCAGGGAGGGATCTTGTTTGCTCTTTCTGAGCACTTCAATTCTCATTTCAAATCCTTCCTGGGACCAGGGAACCCGCTTCTCTTCTTGTCTTTCTCATGTTGCTATATTCCAGTGTCTGGATGGTGATCCTCTGAGAGGATTTTTCTCTGCTGCTTACCCGGTCACCATCTTCCTGGAAGTCCTGGAAGTAAGTATTACCCTGATACCAAAACCAGAGAAAGACCCAACCAAAAAAGAGAACAACAGGCCAATCTCCCTAATGAAATAGATGCAAAAACTCTCATTAAAATACTAGCAAAGAGAATACAACAAATCATCAAGAAGATTATACACCGTGATCAAGTGGGATTCATTCCAAGAATGCAGGGCAGGGATGGTTCAATATACGCAAATCAATGAATATAATGCACCATGTCAATAAAGCCAAAGACAAAAACCACATGAGCATCTACACTGATGCAGAAAAAGCCTTCGATAAAGGACAACACCCATTCATGATAAAAACCCTACAGAAAATAGGAATAGATGGTCTTTACCTCAAGGTGATCAACACCATCTATGATAAACCATAGCTAATATCATACTAAATGGTCAAAAATTGAAAGCTTTTACTTTAAAATCAGGAATAAGACAAGGATATCCACTGTCACCTCTCCTATTCAATATAGTTCTGGAAATATGAGTTAGAGCAATTCAACAAGAGAGAGAAATAAAAGGAATAAGAATGGGAAAGGAAGAAGTGAAATTATCATTATTTGCAGATGACTTGATACTCTACATAGAATATTCCAAAAACTCCACCAAAGGCTCATGGATTTAATAACCAAATTCAGTAGCATAGCTGGATATACAGTTAACACCCCAAAATCAATAGCATTCCCATACACAAGCAACAAACAGACAGAGAGAAATTAGGGAAACCACACCTTTTACAATAGCATCTAAAAAGATGAAATACTTAGGAATCAATCTAACAAAGAAGTAAAATATCTATACAGTGAAAATTATAGTGCTATAAAAAAGATTTCTAAGAGGGTATCAGAACTTGGAAAGATATTCTTTGCTCATGGATAGGAAGAACCAACATTGTGAAAATTGCCATACTCTCAAAATTGTTGTACAGATTCAATGCAATCCCAATTAAAATACCATTAGTATACCTCACAGATCTAGAGTAAACATTTCTAAAGTTCATCTGGAACCAGAAGAGGCCTAGAATAGGAAAAGCAATCCTGGGAAACAAAGGAAAGGCAGGCGGCATCACAATTCCTAACTTAAAATTATATTATACAGCTGCTGTGATAAAATCAGCATGGTGCTGGCACAAAAACAGAATATCAATGGAACAGATTAGGAGATACAGACACAACTACAAACATATTCAGTCACCTATCTTTGACAAAGGGGCCAAACATGTTCAATGGAAGCAAGATAGTCTCTTTAACAAATGGTGCTGGAAAAACTGGCTTTCCACATGCCAAAGACTAAAACTAGGCCCATGTTTTTCACCATGCACTAAATTAAAGTTGAAATGGATCAAAGATCTGAATATTAAAACAGAAACACTAAAGTTATTGGAAGAGAAAGTAAGTAAAGCTCTTGAAGACATTGGGGTAGGCAGACAGTTCATCGACAGAAACCAAACTGCACAGTAAATACTTCAAAGAATCAACAACCAGGATCTCATCTTATTGAAAAGTTTTTGCATATCTAAAGAAATCACTAATAGAGTAAAAAGAAAGCCCACAAATTGGAAAAAATTTTTAGCCAACTGCCCCTCAGACAAAGGACTTCTATCTAGGACATATAAAGAATTTTTAAAAAGCAGGCCCCCAAATTCAAGGACTCAATCCAAAAATGGGCATCTGAGATGAATATACACTTCTCACATGAAGAAATACTAATGGTCACTTGACCCCTAAGGCCAATGTGGGACCCCCAAAAAGTAACCCGGGACAAAATCGAGATCTCACAAAAAGCACTTTATTTAAGCTGGTACCCAGCGGCGTCTCCGTTGCAACGCAGGCAAGGAGAGCGCCGGGTGGGCGGATGGTCGGGTTTTTATGCTTAGGAAAGGGGAAGGGTAGGGTGCTTGGAGAAGCATACAGAACAGAAAAACGGCGCAAGTTTAGACATGCAGCTTAATCAAACTTTTAGCCCGGGGAGGGGGCAAGTTACAGCAAGTTACAACATGTTTGTCTTATAGCAACGGGAGCAAGCGACAACATTTGTTTGTCTTGTAGCAACGGGAGCAAATGACAACATTAACGGGAGCAGGCTACAACAGCCAAGAGAGAGGAAAGTTTGGCTACTGCTCCAGGTGGCAGCAGACCTTGGCATCACCCACGTGGCCCTGGCTTTAGGTGCAAGGAAAATGCAAGAGTTCTGGGGTTAAAGAGGCTTCCACCCAGATTTCAGAAGGCCTGGGAGGCCAGGCAGTGTGCC
The DNA here is from genome assembly GCA_004027595.1 of Dinomys branickii. Classification (NCBI taxonomy): domain Eukaryota; kingdom Metazoa; phylum Chordata; class Mammalia; order Rodentia; family Dinomyidae; genus Dinomys; species Dinomys branickii. Next base: position 2,963 of record PVLD010025067.1, on the reverse strand, counting down.
CCTGAGGAGGCAGTGTGTGAGGCTGTGAGTGTGAAGCTAAAGGTGCCCTGGAGACCTCAGAAGTTTAGAAAAGCCAGAACCGTGGATCATCTGAGGAAAACTGCAAGGAGGGAGCAAAGTGAGCCTGACAAAGAAACCATGGAAGCTCTAACCACCAGAAGTGCTGTAGGGGTGGACTCAGGCAAGCCCTTTGGAGCTCACAATGTGCCACACATTGCTTCAGATGCTGGATGTGGAATTGCAGGACACAATGTTAGCCCTGCTGGTTTTGGAGTTGCTTTGGTCCCAGTGCTCTATATTTCCCTGTTGCTGCCTTTTGGAATGGTAATGTTTATTTTTTGCCTTTAAATGTTCTAAGTGTTTAATTTCATTTGTACAGGGGCAAAATGTTGTGCTTCTAATATAAGCATGTCTTTGTATCTGGAAACTGGTTTAAGGAAATGTGTCTGATTGCCAAGTTGACAAGGGGTGGAATGTTATGGTTGATACATTGTGTCAACTTGGGGAGTCTAGAGGTTTGGCTGAGTGATTCAGCAGAAAGCCAAGGTGCTTACTTTGTACACATCCTGAGCCTGTGGAAGAGGAGGGCATGGAGATTGTGTGAGAGGTTCATGACTCCTGGGTGGGGGTAGGCTGTTTACAATATAAGGGAAGGAAAGAGGCTGCTTGAAGCCATTCCTTCCTTTTGCTGGTTGTTTTTGCTGTGCTCTGCTGCCATGAACCCGTGCCTTCTGTCATGTGCCACTCTGCCTCAGAATAAGCAAAGTATGGACTGAAACCTCCACAAACTGTAAGCTAAATAAACCTTTCCTTCCTTCATAAAAAACAGAAATACTAATGGTGAATAAATACATGAAAAAATGTTCAGCATCATTAGTCATTTGAGATATGCAAATTAAAACAACACTCAGATTCCATCTCACCCCAGAAAGAATGGCTATCATCAAGAAGTCAACCAACAACAAATGCTGGAGAGGCTGTAGGGAGAAAAGATATCTACTCCACTGCTGGTGGGAGTATTGATTAGTGAAACCACTGTGGAAATCAGTTTAGAGATTCCTCACAAAACTAGGTTTGGAAGACCCACATAACTCAGCTATTCCCCTCCTGCATACTTTCCCAGAAGAATTAAAAACATCATATCCCAGCAATGTATGTGCACCCATGTTTATAGCAGCATAATCTGTTATAGCTAAATCTTGGGAACAACCCAAATTCCCATCCACTGAGGAAGAGATCAAAAAAGATGTGTTATTTTTATACAATGGAGTATTACTCAGATATTAAAAAAGATAAACTCGAGGCTTTTGTAGGTAAATGTATGCAACTAGAGACCATATTCATAGGTGAAATAAATTGGACCCACATGTATAAATATCATATTGTTTCCTTGCTGTAGGAACCTGAAAGAATAAGTAAAACTCAAAACGTAAAATAGATGACAGAAAAGGAAAGAAACTGCTCAAAGGAAGGAATGAATGGGATGAGGGAAAGAAGAAGAAAGAAAGAAGGAAGGCAAAATGTAAATATATATATAAGTGGCTGCAATGGCTGTGGTGCTGATATCTGGTGGTGTGTTGAGAGGAACAGTAAACACTTGACATTTTTAATGTTCTGATCAGTTTTGCATACTTGTATCTGGTAGCCTGGGCAACTGATTTGAAGGTAACATTGTGCAGTGGAATTACCATGGTGAATTTGTACCATCTTGTCTTGTGAATCTCTGTATTATCTCTAATGTTTTATCTAATAACTATTTTCTTATTCTCTTTAAAGGTTTGAACAATCTTCCATTCTTACATCTGGTAAACTGAGCAACATAGTTCAGGATAGTGATATGTAATATAACAACAAAGGTTAATTTTCTATTATTTTTTCCTGAAACCCTGTATCACTTTAAATGTTCTTGCTTTGGTTTGTTTATGTTTGTGATACTGGTATGCTGCTATTGTTATTTTGCTTGTTTCTCATTTACTACTCCCTTTAAAATAAAATTTAAAAAAGAAAATGGAAAGGTATCCTTTGCTCATAGATAGGAAAAACCAACATTGTGAAGTTGTCTATACTTCCAAAATTGTTGTACAGATTTAATGCAATGCCAATCAAAATACCATTAGCATACCTCACAGAACTATGGAAAACATTCCTAAAATTCATCTGGAACCAGAAGAGACCTACAATAGCAAAGGCAGACCTGGTCAACAAAGAAAAGGCAGCAGTCACAATCCCTGACTTGATGTTACACTACAAAGCTACTGTGATAAAAGTCAGAATGATACTGGCAAAAAACCAGACATAAGGACCAGTGGAACAGATTAGAAGATGCAGACACACTCAGGCACCTTATCTTTGACAAAAGGGCCAAACATGTTTACTGGAAGAAAGATAGTCCCTTTCACAAATGGTGCTGGAAAAACTGGCTATCTACATGCCAAAGAATAAAAGTATACCTATGTCTATCACCATGTACTACACTAAAGTCAAAATGGATCAAATAGCTAAATATTAGAACCGAAATGCTAAGTCTACTGGAAGAGAATGTAGGTAGAAATCTTGACATAGGGGTAGGTAGAGACTTCATCAACCAAACCCAAGCTGCATGGGTAATATTTTAAAGAATCAACACCTGGAATCTCATCATATTAAAAAAGCTTTTGTACATCAAAAGAATTCACCAGTAAAGTGAAAGATAACCCACAAAGTGGTAAAAGAATTTAGCTAACTGTCCCTCAAAGTTCTTATTTCTAGAACATATAAAGAATTGAGATAGATCCGGGGAAGATGGCGACCGGGTGAGCAGCAAGGGAGCGAACCTCCTTAATAAACACCACCAGCTCGAGACAGACTTGGTGAGCGTGAATGCCGGAACCTCGGCTGGGAAGTTTAAACTGGGCGTATTTCTCTGAGATGCCGGGGGAGATGTGGTAGGGCGGACCAGGCTGCCGGGGCGAGACGTGGGAAAG
>PVLD010025066.1:0-24338 GCA_004027595.1 Dinomys branickii | reverse complement strand
TTTGATTCACTAATTTTTTGTAGAGTTTTCTTCATCTCAATTGCATTAATTTCTGCCCTGAGTTTTATAATCTCCTCCCTTCTTTGGGCTCTTGGTTTGGCTTGTTGCTCTTTTTCTAAGAGTTTGAGGTGTATCATTAGGTTATTTATTTGCTCTCTTTCTATTTTCTTTGTATATGATTTCATTGCTATAAATTTCCTTCTGAGGACTGCTTTCATTGCATCCCACAGATTCCGGTAGGTTGTACTTGTGCTTTCATTTATTTGTAGGTAATTTTCTTGTTGCTTTTGTTATCTTGCACCACCAGAAACCATTGCTCCTCTGCCACACCACCTTGCCCTAGAGCCAGCTGATTATAGACCAAAGCCTCTACAAACCCTGAGCTAAATAAACCTTTCCTCCTTTAACTGTGGGTGTCAGGTATTTTGTTTCAGCAACAAGAGAAAAGTAACTAAGACACTGTGGTCACTGATTATTCCCACTGCTCCAGCGCTATGCAGAAACAAACAGCAGAAATTCGAGGGTAGCACAAGGCCTGCTCAAGTGCGTGTCTGTGCATGTGTGTGTGCACATGTGTGTATATATGTGTATGTGGATGTCTGTGTGCATGGGGTGCATGTGTGTGTTGCAGATGGGCATGCATGTGTAGAGAGAAAGACTTTGGTTTGGAATACTACAGCAGGGAAAAAGCCAAACTCCTTCCAGGTAGAAAATAAATCTGATAGATCCTGCTCTTTCTCTCTCCTGCACTGCTAAGGATAATGATTGCCTGCACTTTCACCCACAAAATTGGCAGTGACAAGTCAGGGAACAATCTGGGTCAAGGCGGATTAGAATGCAGGCTGCACGGAGACACACAAGGAGTGAGTGAGGAGCTAGGCTCGTGCCAGCAGTGGAGCTCTCTGACCCTTCCCGAAGGAAAGGTTTAGCTTAAAGCAGAGCAAAGTCATAAAGTGGAAACAAAAACAGGACAGACTGGGAAGTAGGCTAAAAGTTAAGAGACCGCGAGAGCAGGGGCAAACAAAGCTTTATGGAGCGGGCTGACAAACCGTTTCCAACCAGGAGCCAGAGATGATGTCTGCCCCAGTATAGGTCTCACCTTCAGTTCAAGGACATTTTAGGTTTCTGTTATGGCTGATACATTGTGTCAACTTGGGGAGTCTGGAGGTTTGGCTGAGTGATTCAGCAGGAAGCCAGGGTGCTTACTTTGTACACATCCTGAGCCTGTAGAAGAGGAGGGCATGGAGACTGTGTGAGAGCTACCCGCCCCCTGGGTGGGGGTAGGCTGTTTACAAGGTAAGAGAGGGAAAGAGGCTGCCTGCCCCCCATTCCTCCCTTTTGCTGGTTGTTTTGCTGTGCTCTGCTGCCCTGAACAATTTGCCCTCTGCCATGTGCCACTCTGCCCCTGAACCAGCCAAGTATGGACTGAGACCTCCATGAACTGTGAGCTAAATAAACCTTTCCTTCCTTCATTTTGGGCCTTGGGTATTTTGTCTCAGCAAGGAGAGAAAAGTAACCAAGACAGTTTCCATAGTAACCACTACCTCATTTTTGAGACTCTCAGGAGAATGTCACACAGTTATCACAATGTTTACTTCTCCCAGAAGGTCAGACAGCAGAATTCCAAATGAACATTGCAGTTTAACTTTTAGCCTACTTCCCAATCTGTCCTGTTTTTGTTTCCATTTTATGACTTTGCTCTGCTTTAAGCGAATTGATAACCACAGTGAGGGGGTCAACTACAACTTAAGTGAACTTTAAGTGACTTCTCTTAATACAGAGTTAAAAACAGAAAATGGAGTCTATCTTGCCCTATCAGTCTTACTGGAGTCCCTTTCCCATGGGGTTGAGGCAGGCAGGACTCAGATCCAAAAATATATTTTATTTTAACGGTTTTTTTTCTTTTTAGAAGCACTGGGTTTCATTGCACAGGAGCAACTGAAGGTGGACTCCAGTGGAACATGCATCGTGCTGTGACAAAGTGGCCAGTGCCCAGCCCCACCAGCTTCAGCTTTTCCAGGACAGACAGCACTGGGTAAAGGCTCACCCACCCCTTTGGAAAACAGCAAGCATTTAAGAATAGGTTAAGACATCTCAACCCTAATGTGTTTCTAACTGCTCATTCATTATTGCGGTCATCTGTCAGTGGTACATAGGAAATAAAGCACTGCTTTGGACCAGAGGGGGCCAGTTTTTGTACCAAGTGTTTATGTGTGGCATTCGGTGTATGTACAGGTGGCTACATCTGCTGTCACAACATAATCACCCATCACCTAGGGAAGATTTGGGGCACAGAGTTCTGGAGGCCAGAAGTACCCTCTCTTGCTAACGTATTGCTCCTGTTTGGTGAAGGAGGACCCAACGTCAAAGCAGTTTCTTCTTATAGAAAGAAAAGGAAGAAAAATGACAGTGCATGGCATGGACCTTTGAACTCCAGGATGCTTCTGAGTCTCTCTGGCTGCTCTGGGTGTTCCTTTCCTTCTGCCTTACTTCTCACCCTTGGCAGCCTTGTCCTCTGTGGGCTTCTCTGATGACCTGCTGTCTTCTTGGTCTGTGCTAGAGGATTTTCAGGCCTTCTCCGTCTTGGGCCTGCTGGGCTCCTTGAGAGGCTCTTGTCATCTCCCTTGGCCTTAGGTTTCGCCCCGGGCTTCTTGGCCTCTGCGACGTTCATCTCCTTGTGCATTTCTTTTCTGGTGCTGCTGGACCTCTTCCTTCTTTGGCTTTTCCGGCTCCTTTTCTGCCAGCTTGCATGACTCTTTGACCTTGGCATCATCTGGGTCCTTCTTGGCCGCCTCAGTCTTCTCCTTGGGCTTAGCCGCCTCCTCTACCTCCTCCTTGGCAAGAGCCTCCTTCTCTAGGGTCACTGCTTTTTTCTTGCCTTCAACCTCTTCCTTCTTGGCCTCAGCTTTGGATTCCTTGGGCTTCTCTACAGCAGCTTCCTTCTGAGCCCCAGGCTTTGGAACCTCCTTTTTGGGCGCTTCCTCTGTCTTGGTGTCATTCTTCGCAGTCTTTGGTGTGGCTGGGACCTTCTTTTCCTCCACCTTCTTGGGAGGCTCTTTGGTTTTCACTTCCTGGGCTTCTCCTCCTTCAAGGGGAACTTCGCCTCTTCCTTCTGTGGGGCTTCCCTTCAGGAGCCTTGGTGTCCTAATGCAGGAGATGTGACCTTCTCTGGGGACTTAACCTCCTTGACAGGGCTTTTGGCTTTTTCAGGGATTTGGTGTCTACAGAGGATGTTGCTTCTTCCTTCACAGGGGACTTGACCTCTTTAGGAGACTTGACTTCCTCCTTCACTGGGCTCCTGGGCTGCTCAGGCAATTCCACATCAGCTGGAGACTTGGCCTTCTCAGGAGACTTGGCCTCTGTTGGCAATTTTGCTTCGTCTTTCACTGGGGATTTGGCTTTTTCAGGACACTTGATTTCAGGTGGTAACTTTGCTTCTTTTACTGGAGACTTGGCCTCAGCTGGTGACTTGGCTTCCTCCTTCACTGGGGACTTGGCCTTCTCAGAAGACTTGACCTCAACAGATTTTGCTTCATCTTTCACAGGAGACTTACTCTTCTCTGGAGACTTGACCTGAGCAGTTGACTTGGCCTCTTGCTTCACTGGGGACTTGGCTTGAGCTGGTGACTTGGCCTCTTCTTTTTCTGGAGACTTGAGTTCATCCGATGATTTGGCCTCTTCTTTTACTGGGGATTTGCTCTCAGCTGGGGACTTAGCTTCCTTTTCTGGAGCTTTGGCCTCTTCTGCTGAGGGAGACTTTGGTGTTGCTGCTGCTTCTGCTGCTTCCTCTTCTTTCCCCCCTTTTTCCCCCTCTTTGGCCTCTTTTTCCTCCTCCTCTGTGACTTCTTCAGTCACTTGCATCTCTTCTGTCTGTTCCTCCACAATCCTCTTCCTTTTCTGACTTTTCTACTACCTTTATCTTCTCTCCACTCTTGACCTTTATGTGAGTGGATATACAGGGATTTGGGGGAAGTCCCTATGACAGAGAGGAGTTGGGCCAGACCCAATCACTCTTCACTTTCCAGGAGTTTCTATATGAAACAATCTCAATGTGCAGAGCCATCGTAACAGTGAGCAGGTCCTGGTACTCTCAGAGCTGGGCTGCCAGCTCCCACTCGGTGTTCCTCAGCTCGCTGTCTAGTTGCTGAATGGCCTCCTGGTAGGATGCAATGTCAGCTTTACCCCGGTTCTCCAGCTCAGAGCACTGCCTCTCCAGTGAATCCTTAGTGCTTTTCAGGGCCTCCAGCTCTGTGGTCTTGGCCTGCAGCTGGCACAGGTACTCAGTAATCTCTTCCTGTGCTGAGCGCATGGAATCCCTGTTCACGTTGACTGCCTCTGACAATCAATTCAGCCTCACTGGGAACAACTCCTCCAATTGAAGAGTGCTCTGCACCGCATGGCCTTAGAGATGAGCGCAGATCTCACGCAGCTCTGACTACAAGTCCCATTTAAGGGTGATATGCACCTTGGCCTGCGGTTAGGCCTGTGGTTAGTCCCTCGTCCCTGGATTTGGCCGAGCAGCTCGCCCACCTCTTCATGGTGGTGGCTCCTTAGGTCGCCGCGCTCCTCCTGCTGCGCCTGCGCCTTCTTCTGCAGCTCCACTCGTGCGGCTGCTTTAGTCGGCCCAAATTGTCACCCCAGCCAACACTAATGCTAGACAACTCAGACCAACCTCTGAGCAGAGCCTGGACCTGCTCCTAAGGTGGATCCCCACAGCATGTGAACCCTGAGGGACAGGGTAAATGGCACTGCCTTTTTTTTTTAAAGAGGAAAAAAACTACAAAACGAGATAATAGGAGGGAACCAATGGTTAATACATTGCGTATTGTTATCTTTAGTTACTCAGAGTACAAGACACAGGCATTTAATTGTCCAAACAACAGTAGCACAAACCTTTCTTTTTAATGCACTAAGAAATTACTAATATAACTAATGATCTTCAGATCCACAAATAACAGAGCAGTTAGCGAGAGCTATGCCATGAACCAGGGCTGGAAGGAAAGTCCATCCCTGCTTCTTGGCTTTTCCTAGGAGGACCTCAGCCCTCCCGCCTGTACTTCTTGAGGCTCTTGGGCTTGGATTCCAGCCTGAGGCCACTGCTGGGGGATCATCTTTGCACGCAGGCAGTGGCCCTCATAGAGAGAAGGTGACTTTCCAAGCAGGGATCAGTGACAGCCACCCCTCTGCAGCGTGGAAATGTAAACCCAAGCGCACCGTGGCTAATACCTCTGCTTATAGAAAGGACTTCAGAGCTGAACCCCCGACACCAGGGCAGGGAAGTTTGCATTCTGACCTCTTCCGCTTATGGAGCATTTATAATGGTGTCTCTGCCTCTGTCCATCTTCAGAAACTGCACAACACAATAGCCATCCAACCCACCGCCCTGAAGGCAAGGTGTATTTCTCTCATCTACATATTCCTGGCGTTGGGAGGTTGGAGGAGGGGGTGAAAAACAATGTTGCTTATGGAACATGAGTGAATCAAGAGGCTGCTACAGATGGCTCGGTGCTAGCGGGGGGTCTGGTTGGAAGAGGCGTGTCTTGGGGGCCACGACCTGGAAGGGTGCCTCCTCCCCTGGCTCTGCCCTTCACACTCTGCTTCCTGTCAGGGATAAGCTGAGCAGCTCTCCCCTTCCCAGCTCTGTGCTCCATACTGCAGGTGTGCAAGGGCTGAACCTTCTAAAACGTCAGCCAAATTATTTTATCCCGTTATTTTATGCATTATGGACAGGTGGGGAACACGACCTCAGGAAAGCACTAGCATGTTCCTCTGTGTCAGGGAGTGATGACCCCTCCTGCACAGTGCTCTGTGCTAGAGCTTGCTCTGAGCTTCCATGCACCAGCATAGACTGCAGACTGCAGCACCTCAGTGAGGCATGCGGCCCTGTTACTGGATGGGTCCAGAGAGCAGCAGGAATCCCCTACAACTTCATTCTGTTGCTTGTGGATACTGTTTCCCCGGTACCACCTGCCAGAGATACTGTTCTTCCCCAGTTGAGTGGTTTGGGTGCCACTGATAAGATTATTTGACCATATACAAAAGGGTTTAAATCTGGGTTGTCAGTTCTATTCTGTTAGTCTATGTGTCTGTCTTTATGGAGTACCATACTGTTTGGATTACCTGAGCTTTATAGTATATTTTGAAATCCAGAAGTGTGACACCTTCAATTTTATCTGTGTGTGTGTGTGTATGTGGTATTACTGGGGAAGGAAGGCCCAAGAGTGCTGAGCAACATCCCTAGATACCAAATCCTTATTTTTTAGATAGGTTCTTATTAAATTTCCTAGGCTGGCCATGACCTTGTGATTCCCCTGTCACAGCCTCCGAAATAGCTGGGATTACAGCCGTTTACCTGCAGGCAGGAGGATTTAACTCTGTTTTGTTTTTTAGCTATTTGGGGGTCTAAGAAAATAACGTTTTGATACCATAATATGATGTACTGATAGAAAGTTATCTTTTTTGTATTTATGGGGATTTTTGTGGGGGCTTTTTCATGTTTGCCTAGTACAGTGAACCCAAGGCTTCACTATACTAGGCAAGCACTCTGTCACTGAGCTACACCTCAAACCCCTGCAAATTACATTTTCTGTGTAAAATGCTTGATCAGGTACTTGCATAGAAAAACAGATGTATCATATCACAAAAGAACAGGATAAGATAATTTGTAGACCCAGCTTCAGAACATCTGCCATCTAAAAACTAGGACCTAGATGGAAAATGTTGAATTTCTGACTCAGTTTATGACCCAGAGCAGCTTATTTTTCAGCCAAAGTGAAAGAGCCATATAAACTAGATGGAAGCCCCATCTTCTCCAGAAAAAAAAAAAAGATGACAGTGGGGTGTGGGTACCTGGGTGGGGGAAGTCTTCCCTCACATCTGAGAGTCCTAAAACACCGGGAACATCTTGTGCTTCTGTTCTGAGATTAATCCAAGAAGCCACTGTCACATCTGTGGTGGCCCCAGGTCCTGTGGATCTGTGACTTGCTTTTTCCTTTCCCCTGCTTTCTGCACCTGCAAGATGGCCCAGGGGTCAGGTGAGCCTTCTCCTGGCAGGAGGGGAGGCGGGGAGGGTTGAGAGCTGAGAGATGTGGGTCCAGGAGAGGTGGGGTCAGCAAAGGGAGGAAAGACTGCAGGGAACCTCGGCAGGAGGTGCAAGTGAGCAGGAGGCAAACATGGGACCTCAGAAGTCTGATCCAGGGGGCAAGTCTTGCCCCTGTCCATGATTTGAGCACTGCAATTTGAGAATTCTCTTGTAATAACACAAGTTCAGAAGACACAAGGGAGGTCCTGCCCTCTGCAGCTGCAAGAATGCAGTGTGGCTGAGAGGCAGCTCTGAAGCTAAGAGTGAGTTGTTTCTCTAGGGAGGAATGGGGCAAGAGGTCGTGGGCCTCCCTGCTGCAGAAGGTCCTGCAGGTTGTGTGAGAATTTCTTCATTCTTCCCACTCTGTGGCCCAAAATCAAAATGAGTGGTAAGAGCCTCGTAGCAGATGGGTAGACAGGAGCATCAACCTGAAGAGGAAGAGCCAGAATCCTCGCAAACCAGTGGCAATGATTGGTTTAAATTAAGCTTATCATTCAAGAAATTATGGACTACAATAAAAGACATCAACAGTATTCATAAATTATAAAGTCTTTGTTTTTGCAGGACTGGGGACTTAACCTAGGGCCTTGCCCATAGTGGGTAAGTTCTCTACCACTGATTCACACCCCCAGGCTCAGATATTTGAAGTTATAAAATTATAGTAAAATAGAGTCAAGCAGTTTTGGATTCCACTTCTACACTCTTCTTAGTTCTGAGATGAAGCTGGCTGTGGTTACTACTGATTATTATATTACCAGGAATATAGCAGGCTCACTGTTAGGACAGTAGCCATTGAAAATTAAATTATATAACTAAGCATGGTGGTTCATGTCTGTAACCCCAGCTAACTGCAAAGCTGAGGCAGGAGGATCACAAGTTCAAGGTCAGCACTGGGCAACTTAGCAAGACCTTATCTCAAAATAAAGTTTTTTTAAAAGAGCTGGGGATATACCTCAGTGTTGTCTCCCTTGCCTTATATGTGCAAGCCTCTGGGTTCAACACCTGGTAGCACAAATATATAAACTAAACTATACTAAATACAAAGGTAATACATACTCAAAAACACCACTTCATAATTATTAGACTAATGATTGGCAGTCACTTGTATCACCAAGCAAGTGAAGTAGGGTGTTGGCAACAGAATCACTAGCTCTGGATTTTCTGAGCGATAGCAGTTCCCAGTGAAGTCATAGGTGCATGAAATTTGCAATAAAGAATAATGTGTATTTTCCTCTTTATAGTAAATTGCGAACCATATATCATTTATTTCAGTAAAATTTGTAATCTATTTATAGCAGATTGATACTGACCCCCAGCCCAAGCAGCCAGTCAGGAAACATTAGCCCTTTTACCACTGGATGGAGGTGTCTGCAGCACAAAGAATTACACAGAGCTTTGGGATTAAAAGAGATGTGGCTGGGTGCGGTGGCAAATGCCTGGAGTCCCGGCCACGGAAGAGGCTTAGACAAGAGGACCACCTGAACCCAGGAATTTGAGAGCAGCACTGGCCACATAGTGAGACACACGGCAGCGGGGGGCTTGCGGTCCAATCTAGAGGCGGGCAGCACTTTGGACTTTAGATTTGTTATTATCTGACTTCTCTGAGTCAAGGTGTCTTTACGTAAAACTCTCACAGGACAACTAGTAAGACTGCTCAGAGGGTAATGCCAACGTTTACTGGGAATGTAAGGACCTGTTATGGACAGGTGGGGAACGTGAACTCAGGAAAGCACTAGCGTGTCCCTCTGTGGCAGGGAGCGATGACCCCTCCTGTGCAGTGCTCTGCGCTAGGGCTTGCTCTGAGCTTGCGCACACCAGCCTAGAGTGCAGGCTGCAGCAACTCAGTGAGGCATGCGGCCTTGTTACTGGAAAGGCCCCAAGAGCAACAGGAATCCCCTGCTTTGCTTTTAGTAGTTGAGGAGACACTGACCCTGGGCACACAAGTCTTGTGGGGGAGCAGAAGATCTTCTGGTATCTTGAATTTGAAGTCATATGCTGCTAATTCAGTTGTTTCTTGGTGGGGTTCTTGTCGTACCCCACCAGGAATTTACACAGGCCCTTTCCTGACCTTTAACATGGATCGAAGTCATCTTGGCGTCCAGTTAAAAACACAGAGTCAGAGCTGGGTGTAGTGGTACAAACCTGTAAATTTGACACTCTGGGAGGCTGAGGCAGGAGGTTTGAAATTGTGAAGCCAGCCTGGGGAACTTACTGGTTTAACAAGATCCCATCTCAAAAATAACAAAGGGCTGAAAATGTGGCCTATTGAGAAGACTCTGGGCTTCAATAACCAGAAGGGAAAACAGATATAGGAAATTAATAAGTTACTTTCTCTAAATCCCAAAATGAGTGAGAAGATTTACTTAATAATTTTCTCACAAACAGCCATTGAATATCCTTCAGTATTCAAAGTTGAAAAGCAACTGGCTGGAGGAACAATTTCAACAGAAGACCTGCCAAGTGGTCCTTCCTCCTTACGGAGCCAGGTCTCACTGGGGCCAACTCTTACTGATGGCCCAGTAGCAGACCCAGGGGAAAACTAGCTAGGTTTAGATAGTACAGAGTATTTTGTTTTGGAGTATTTTGTAAGCTATGTAAAATACTAAAACTTAGTACATAGATTCTGTGGGCTGGAACAAAATCACTTTGCTGTTTGGACCATGTAACTTTCAAACATTACTGCACAGTGAGACTTGTGAGGATTTCTGTTACTGCCTGACAAGGGCAGTTGAATTTTTCTGGCCAGCTAGGGGTGTTGCTGAGTGGTAGAGTACACACAGGCCTGAGGCCTTGGGTTCAATCAGTGGCACTAAAAATAAAATAATATATAAATTTGTGGCCTCCTTTAGCCCTCAGGCAGTCTTCCAGGATATTCACACTGAGCTGTATCTCCAGTCCTATTTTTAAATTTTGAGACAGGGTCTTGCTAAGTGGCCACAGTACCTAAGGCAGGCTCAAACTAGTGATCATCCCAGCTCAGCCTCCCAGAGTGCTGGGATTATAGGTGTGTGGCACGTCCCCACACCCCGTGAGGCTTCAGGATCTTACTCGATACCTGCTATTTGCAGCAGTCTTCTAAAGTGACTTGCTGTATGGGAATGTTAAACTGAATCGAAGTCCAGACACCCTAAGAACAAATTCTAGAACAGAGAGGATTTCACATTCTCCATGTTCAGTCATGGTGTTTCCCACCAACAGCTGCTCCTGTCCCTTTCTAAACATAGCCCTTCCTCTCTAGTAAGTCTTGATATAGTCAGTGTTATGTAACTAGTACAAACTACCACTCCTCAAAGTTCCCATTCATTGATTAAAATTGTTATAATTAATGATCAATAATTGTTTATAATTAGTAGGATTAACTGATTATTTAGAGTCACACACTGAGTGTCTGGGGCCTTTTCTTTTTCTTTCTTGGTGCTGGGATGGAAGGATGGACAGTCGGATCCCTGTACATGTTAGGTAAGCACATTACCACCAAACTACATCCCTTGTCGCTGTTTTTTTGTTTTGGGGGGTTTTCTTAAGGCAAACTTTTTACTTCTCCTGAGCAAGATATGTGCATAATGCCTCAACATGTGGCCAATGCTTTTAAAATTTGAAGTTTCAAACACTTTTTTACTGAGACAAACTCTCCCTGTGTAGTCTGGCAGGCTGGCCTGGAACTCACAATGCAGCCTGCACAAGCCTCCAACTTTTCTCCTGCAGAAGCCTCAGGAGTGCTGGGAATACAGGCATGTGCTACCACATCCAGCCTCCCTGCTTGTTCTTCAAAACAGGAGAGAAAATTCCCACGTGAGAGCTGCCCTTCCTATACGAGGAGAAAAGACATTTTTATAGAGGACAGAAAGTTGGGACTCAGAGAATTCTCTACTAACAGAACTTGCTAAAGTAATTCTTGTCTTCCGTTAGCCTCCTCACAGACCTCACCTTCTCACATAGACCTCTCTTTGATTAACCTAGCATAAAAGCATTCGGGTTTTGCCACTTTGTAAAACTTAAGAGGTAAACGTGTATGCATACCTTCCCCTGTTAATCTGTTCTATGTCGATTTAATTTCAGGCCTGGATTCAGCTTCCAGTATCCTCCTATCTAAAAAAGTGTTAATCTTCACCCTGGGCGTGGTGGCACAGCCAGCCTGTGCAGTGTTCAAGATCTTGTCTCAAAAAATTTTTAGTTGGAAATAGATCAAAACCCACTCACTCACCTAACTTGGAATGTCACCAGTTATCAAAGATAATTGTTTCCCCTTGATTCCCAAGCTACTAACTTCCAAACTGGCATGAATAAAGTGATTTTGAGGACCTCTTTGAACTATAAGTGAACATGGTGTCGTGGTTTGGGGTTTTGCAAGGGGAACAATACGTGACACATATTTTATAAGATTATTTATAATAGTCACGCAAAGAATCATATACAAGAGTGCAGGACATCTGTCCACACACTAAAGACCAAAGAATCCAGCGAGGGACTGGATCCCACAGTAGGGTCCTGCATGAGTCCAGCTGAAGACCTGGAGCCCACAATGCCTCCTGTGAGTCCACCTGGAGGCCCAGAGCCCACAATGCCTCAAGCCAGCCTGCTTCACAGACCTGCGCTGGTGTTATGGTTGATACACTGTGTCAACTTGGGGAGTCTAGAGGTTTGGCTAAGTGACTCAGCACTTCTGCATCTTGGGGTGAAAAGGACATGCCCTTACCCTTCTGGGATATCGTTTATTGTGTTAAATTGGGAAGTTTAGAAGGTTAACTATGTGACTCAGAAGGGAGTTGGGGTGCTTACCTGTATTCATCCTAAACCTGTGCAAGAGGAAGGCATGCAGAGGGTGTGGGTGTAGAGGACCACCCCCCCCACCTCCCCAGAGCTGGTAGACTGTATAAAAAAGGAATTGAAGGAAGGACTGGCTGCTGGTTCTTCAGAGGAGCTGGTCTTCACCTTCAGCTTGGTCATCTCCTGGCTTCCGGTGCAGACTCTTTGGCTTCTGCCTGGGACTCTTCAGCATTCTGGTGTTGGCTCTCCGGCCTTCATCGTAGATTCATCGGCATTTCATCACAGACCCAACAGCCCTTCATACGGACTTGCACGGACACTGCGGTGAGCTCCAGGCCCCAGGCCTGGGCTCTTCAATCTCCAGTGTGCAGACACCCTCTGCACACTTCCTCATCTAACCCTGTAGGTGACCATTGTAAGCCGAATTTGTAATTTGTTGTAATTTGTATATCTTGTGTTAAATCTGTTTCTCTAATAAACCCTTACTGATACAGCTGGGAAGGCCCAAAGGTCAGTGGTGGAAGCTAGAAAGTCTGTGCCAGCGGGATGAAGGGTCTGTGCCAGCAGGCTGAGGGATCTGCACTAGAGCCAGGAAGTAATGCTCAAAGGAAGAACTAGAACTCCTCCAGAAGTACCAAAGCCATGCTCAGCAACAGAGAGGTCCCGAGTTCCTCTGAAGGAAGCCCTCTGTCCTTCCTCATCTCTTTTATGTCATCTAGGTGATGATGATCTACCCCAGGGTGGCTCCTCTATACCTTAGGGTGTGGAATTGCTCAGCCGATTTAGTTAAGCTTCTAAACTTCTCAAGTTGACACAATCAACCACTACAACCTGATGGTGGCTATATAACTGGAGAAACATGCAGCATCATAGATATACAAGTAATACAAAAAAAAAAATGGAAGGAAAAAATTGAAACAAAGCTTGTGCAATGGGGAGGGAAAGAAGGGTTGGAGGGGAGGGGAATGGGAAAAATAATTAAGATATATTATGCACAGGTACAAATTCCCAATAATGAATGTGACCATTATGTATGATAAATATGCACTAGTAAAAAGAATAAGTTTTTTAAAAATAAATCAATACACAAGTAACATGTACTTCCCCTTTTCTAAATCTTTGTTTCTTGCTTTATTGTTTTTTGGTACTGAGGATCAAAGCTAGGGCCTTGGATCTGCTAGGCAGGTGCTCTACACTCAGCCACAGCCCTATTACACAATACACAAAGTTGCTGGGCATGTGGTGCATGCCTGTAACCCCAGCATTAGGGATGCTAAAGCAGGAGGATTGCCACAGGTTCGAGGGCAGCCTTGGCTACATAGTGAGTTCAAGGCTAGTTTGAACTACATAGCAAGGCCCTGTCTTAAAAAAAAACCCACAAAGGTGACCAACTACCACTCCAGGACAAATAAGATTATCTCTTTTGAGAACCTGTAGAAGCTAGATGTGTTTCAATTCTTTAGACAAATGTATTGATATGTCACAGCTCATTTAATCATGTAAGAGTTTGAAGTGTCAGGAATTCAGATTCCATATTTACCCATTTTGGGAGGAACTTTCCCCAGTGGGGTTTTTGTAGTTTACTGATTATCTTTCCTAGTACTTCTCAGTGATGTATTAATAGCTGTAAGTTTGAGGCCAGCCCAGGCTGTGTATATAGCAAGTTCAAGGCCATCCTGAACTGCATAGCCAGACCCTGTTTCAAAAAACCAAAACAGAGATTATCTTCAAATGAACTTCAGTCTAGAATCCAAATCCAGCTCTCTTTGTGGGGTAAGCATTAAGAACTCAGTTTGTATCAGGCAAGGCCCTGGGGTTCAATCCCTACCTAGCATGGCAAAATCAGTTATGATCTCCGAGATATATACCTAGGAGATTGAAATCACCTTCAGCAATAGTTTTTCACTGACTTAACTTGGATGATAAGATAGCACTACTCAGGGAGTGGCAAGTTCTTTCTATCACTTTATAGAACCAGTCATTGCATGTGAGCTCTTTCAATTAACTTTATTGAATAGCCAAAGTGATAAGTTAGCACAGATCAAATAGTTGTCTGCATGGGTTACAAATGACTTTTTTTTTTACAGGAATAAACAGTGAAATTACAAACTGTAAAAAGGAAGACAAATCTTGTCTCACTTCAGAGAACAAGATTTAACACAGCACACTGAAGATCAATACATATTTGAATTTGAGAACAAGAATTTAACGTTACAATATTATACACTACTTTACAAAATTAAAATTTCTATATAAGGATTATATTCATAATAGTTAACAAATCTTGAAATCACATTTCGTGGTCCCCTAGATAATAGCTGTTATGCATCTTTGATTAGAAGAAATAAATCTTTTACTCTAATTATTGCAAAACAGTCTATTGGACTCAATACATTACATTAAATTAAAAACAATGAGAAAGCATATACAAACTAAAATAAATGGTACTGCTTGGATGACTATTAATTAGTATGTCAGACTTACAGAAATGTTATTTTAAAAATTCTAGAAATTAGAAAAATAGAGTACTTTTTATGGTAGAACTGCCATGCTCAGATTTATATAACCAAGATTGCCCTTGTCTGTTACTTTAGTAGTTGTAGATCTGTAGAAAATTCAAGGATCTTTCATAATTTACAACTATGATAAAAAAAATATGGCATAGTGTAAATATTAGTTGCTTTACATCAAAAAGTAATACAGGATGATAAGGCAGGGAGTGCCTTACTACCCCCAAAAAATCAAACTAAAAAACATATTTAATATTGCAAAAAATAATTGTTTTATATCAATATTCCCAAAAGGTTCATTCATTTTTTATTTGGAGAACAATTGTGAATCCTAACTAAAGTTATGTATTTTTATGACCTGTTATAAAATTATCCTGGATTGCACATGTTATGTAATATCTAAAATAATTTTTAAAAGTAAATTTGTGAAATATACTAGCAAAGCACATGGTAATAACAAGAATCATACCCACTTAGGGATATAGTGAGGCACAAGGAAGATTATCCCTAAAAGCACAAATGTTTCCTTCTGGAAAAGTCCTTACTACTATTAAGAAAGGACCTACAAATATCAACATTTAAAATCACATTTAGAAGAAAATTTTAGTTAAAGAAACACCAGTACATATTGACCCTGTTTCTTAAAAAGAGGGGAAAATATAATTTAGCTTGGTACAATTTGAAAACTGCTTCCTGATAAATGAAGTCACTCTCAAGGAAACTTCCAGCTCCACGTGCCACCTGCACAAGGAAAGCAGATCTTAACATTGCTTAAGGGCAGTAATATTTTCATACACTCAATTATTCTGACCCAGCTGGCAAGCAACAGTCGTATACTCTGTAGGGACCTCTTCCCTACTGCAGACAATTCAGTTAAAAGTCAGCCCATGTGGATGTAAACCTCAAAGTTACTGTTTCATTGGTGATCACATAAGACCAAGATTGTAAACACGTTTTCCAATCTATAAAAAAATCATTTCATCAAGTATTACACATCAACATCTTAAGTTCACATAAGATGAATCTGTAAAAACTGAGCCAAACTAATATACAGATGTATAATTTACCTATTTGTAAACAAAACTTGCTTAATAGTTTTGATATTTCTCTAGCTGAATCATAAAAGCAGTCTTGTGAGCATGTTCAGCAATCAAGTTTCTTTCATAACTTCAATAAATTGGATTTGTGCAATCTTAATATCCACCAAGTCAAACAGCAGCATTCTGTTTCATAGGTTTAATATCCCAGAATAAATATTTCTTATGAGTGGCTTCCAATGTAATTATTGAACTCCTTAGAAAAATGTTACTGATGCATTTGAGATACTTGTAACTTGTTCTATTCCTCCTCATTACACCAAAGTAATACTTTTATTACCGAGCAGAAAAGTACCCAACAAAACCCACTTACAGGATCGAGGAGACTAGTGTCTCTTCTCCCTATTATCACTGCCAGTCCCGATGCATTTATGAAAACAGCTCAAATTCTTTTCATTGAGGGGGAGACAGTATGTTTAAGTCTTCTGTAGATCAGAAAACCACCTAATTATACCTTTCCCTTAAAATCAGTGACTTTGTTCTTCAAGTGTAGAGAATACTGACAAATGTAAAGCTTCAACACATTACTTCATATTCTCAAGCTCGCCTAGAGTTATTTAACTCTAGTTTTAGCTAACACCGTTTTCCTTCCTTAAAAAAAGAACAAAAACAAGAAAACCAATCACCAGAAATGGGTAACAAATTCTAGTTGTCCTACATTTCATTTACTTTTAAAATTATATGATTTTATTTTTAAATTTTATGATTTTAAAAGAACTTTATCAATGGATCTATAACTTCCCTGCAATACTTAATCTTATGAGGTTTTAAATGTAGCAGCCAAAAATTCAGAAAAATAAAAAAATGAGAAATATACATGTGGAACACAGAAGTTTTTATTTTACAAAATGTACTTAGCCTCTGCAATATTGTCTTATTTTCATCCTTAACAACTCAAACATAACTGGCAGCAAAGGAAAAAAGGTATCCAATCATATGTAGATATATTTTGATTTGAAAAATAGTGTTTCAGAATTGCACATTTGATTCACTGCTGTGGTCCTTTATTTGCTGTAGTTTGATGAAATCACAGTGAAAACACCTTAATCATCACATTAAGTTCACAAACTTAAATAGAAAAGGAAGGTATCACACATTCCCAGGAATTCTGCATTATTATGATTTCCTTAGCAATAACTAAGTCAAGTTTCTTCATTTATTCACTTGCTGTTGTATATGCAAGAGGAATTCATAATATGACAGTGCAGATTCTGTTCTGTCTTCTACCATGTTCTGAAGGAAGTTTGCTTTCATTGGACTCTCATCCCTTAGGAATAAAAAACAAAAATATGTATGTATGTTAGATAAAATGTAATAGTAAGAACAACAGTAGACTGGCAAAGGTTTTGATAACTATCATAGTATTTACCCTACAAATACTTCTTGAGGCTTCCTCTAAGATTATTTGGTTGGTTATGTAAACTTCATGTTTAAGGGGAAAAGTTTATAATGGAATTAGAAGAAACAGTGAAGTGTTTTACTAGGAAGTTCATTATGTTTAGTAAATCCAGTAACTGATTATAAAACACAAGTTACTATGGAAAAGGGGCAGTACTAGGGACTGATCCAATAACCTCTGCACTGAGCTATTCCTCTGCCCCTCTTTATTTTTTCTTTTGAGAGAGGGTCTTGTTAAGTCACTAAGTTACACAGGCTGGTATCACATTTGTGTTCCTCGGGCCTCAGCTTCCCAGGGTGCTGGGATTACAGGGATGTACCTACACCTGACTTGATTGAGCACTATTTACTGAAAATAATTACTAGACGAGGATGAGACCAATGGTGACAATTTCACAGTGCTGGAGATGGAACTCAGGGCTTTGTCCATGCTAAGGAAAGGCTCTACCACTGAATCCCATCCCCTTCCCTTTCATATTCTTATAAAATGTTTGTGTAGGTCACATATACCTGTGATTCAAAAGAGGTCCCTGCAAGACCAAACAAATTATTTTACAAATGAAAACTTCAACTTACCTTATTATATAAAGTACTGGGAAAAATGGTCTCTGCTCTCTAAGCCAAGAGATGAAAGCTACCGTCCTAGCAGATTCTGGTGTATCAAGCTCTGGAAGGTCTATCTGTTAAACAAAACCAATATCTAATTTAATTATTTATCTAACAGATAGTCTACACTACTTCTTGAACTTTAATCTGTTTATGAACCACCTTGGCACTCTGCTGGATGACAGAGTAAATTAGTTGGGCTTAGAGGTCACTAGGTCTCTGCTGAAACTATTCCAATCCACTGATGCTACATAAAGCACCCACTAACAACACATAAAATTACCTAAAATGCCTATTCATCCAGTCTAGTGGTTCTAATCTGGGCCCGAGACCTCGTGCTTATCCTAGCTAGAACGGTGACCTGCCTTTTCCAATACATGTATTCCCTGATTTCCATGAATGCAGTCATAGAACCCATCACTATGCAAAAGTGAAAAAACACATATTCCAAAGTTGGATACAAACTGGCAGTAGGGATTGAAAAGGACAAAATAAAACTACTATTAATTTAACTTTAAAATTCAAACCTATCCAAATGCTATATTATTTTATGTTATTATACAGTTATTCCACCACAAATAAGAGTAGTCTTATTTTACAAATTTAGACTATTAGTGACTTGTCCAGGGTCACACACCAGGGACAAAGGTCTGTCATTTCTTTGGTCAATAATCAACATTAATTCAACAGACAATGAGTATCATTTGCTAGGTAAACTAGCGAGGCAATTAGTTTAGTTCTTACTCTAAAGAAATAGTTTAAGGACTCTGCCAAAGAACAAGCAACCCCCTGCAATATACACATACTCTCTCTCTCTCTGAGTCACAACACTAAGGCCATCTGCAGTAAATGTGTTTTTTTGGCAGGGGTTATTAATTAAATTCACTGTTTTCTCCACATAATACAGTATCGTTTTCTTTGTGTGTATGTGTGGTACTGAGGATTGAACAGCAAGGTGCTCTACCACTGAGCTGTACATCCCCACTCCCTTTTATTGTTGGAGATTTGAACTCAAAGGTAGACTGCACCACTGCCCCACACCTCTAATCCTTCTTTGTCATATTTTATATTTTTTAAATTCTCAGAAAATCTTAGCTTAGCCGAGGCTGACTTCAAACTTGTAATCCTCCTGTCTCAACCTCTAGCGTAACTGGGATTACAATCATGCACTCCCCTCTTTAAGCACATATGAACAGACAAGTCAACCATGCATAGTAACATGAAGAACACCATTAAAACATGAAGCACTGTAAGCCAGCACGGTGGTATACGCCTGAGTCTCAGCTTCGTCAGAAGCTGCGACAGGATGATGGCTTTGAGCCCAGGAGCGGGAGACCCAACCTCAAACACACACACACACACACACACACACACACACACTTACAAATTAAAAAACAAACAGAGGATGTTCAGTGAGAAAAGAAATCTAACCCATGGGAATATTTTTTTTTCTTTTAGAAATTCTGCAGTATTAATTTCTGATTTCATACTGGAATATTCATATTTTTGCCACCTTTGGAATGTCTTTTAAGTCTTCTACAATTAGTAAAAGTCTTACCCCAGTCTGTGGAATTGATGCATAGTTTTGAACTCCTAGAACTTGGCTGAGAAAATTTTGTGAACAATTTCTTCCAACCCAAAGCATCAGTACCTGCAAATAAAAATAAAATTATTTGAGAGGCAGTCAAAAGTTTGCTGACCCACCTTTGCCACTAAGTATGTTTTTGGTTTGTTTGGTCTTTTTGAGACAGGGTTTCACTGTGCAGTTCAGGCTGGCCTCGAACTCCCAGCAGTCCTCCTGCCCTAGCCTCCCAAGTGCTGGGACTACTGGTGTGCGCCACCATGCTCGGCTGCCAGTATGTTTAGAGATCAAAAGAATGAGTATATTTGTGAGACTGTCCAGCCTGTGACGAATCTAATAACAATTAGCATTTAGGCGGGTGAGATGTGCGCATGGCGTGACAAGGCTGGAAAGGGAGCAAACGGCTGACTCACACACAGGTTAGAATCTATCACCTCTTCAGGAAGACAGATAATGGGGCGGGGATACAGCTCAGTGGCACCAACGCCTGCCTGGCAAAGCACAAGGTCCTAAGCTCAATTCCTGGTACATTAAAAAAAAAAAAAAAGAAGACAGATACTAAAAGAAATGAAGGCCAGTGCTAGCGGTGCAGGATTACACAGTGAGGAAAGCCGGGGTCCCCCAACTACTCACAGAGCCTGCATCCATGAGGAAAGCACCGTCCCTGCTCAAGTTCTCCACTGAGAGCTGAAGGATAGGAGGCTGAGGTATGGTTCTGTCATTGATGCTGAGTGCTCCCTGAGAAGGTAAATGAAAGACAAGCTTTTAGATACAGGTAACAGAGCGTCATAATTCAACAACAGCAGCAACAAAAATCAAATGAATATTACATCCAAGAGTTTAGGCCTTACTTAATTAGACAAATCAGTTATTTATAACTAAATATTAAAAAAATATTTACCACTTATCTGAACAAAGTCACTGTGACCCTCAAGCAAGCCAAATTAACTTCTGGTCTTAAATACACATTTTTTTACCCTTTAAAAAAATTGTGTGTGTGTGTGATAGGGTCCCACTATACAGTTTAGGCTGGACTTGAGATCACTATGTAGCCCAGGCTGCCCCTGAACTCATAGTGATCCTCCTGTCTCAGCCTCCCCAATGCTGGGATCACGGGGCATGCCACCACACCCAGCCCTATATAAGCATGTTTTAACTGGACCATGATCTCAGAAAGATTATCAAACTATTACTTCATATATATGTGTGTATGTGTATATATCTTGACAATTTTAGAAAGATTATGATTTAACATTTTCATGCTTAGGACTTTAACGCTGAATAAATTTCCCGTCAAAAGCAAAAAAAAAAAAAAAAATCATAGATAAGTATTTTTTTAACTGAAGGACACTGTTGCAGTAAACACTGACCTTGGGTGTTCAGACATAATTCCACTCTTGAAAATTAACAGCAGTTTACTCTGACAACCTCCCCATTTCTAAGATCTGCTCTACAGATTTGTCTTAGGGACCTCGGATAAAGGCACTATTTTCAGGAGCATTCTTTTTTTATTTTTATGTTTTTTTTGTCTTTTTGAGACAGGGTCTCACTATGCAGTTCAGGCTGGCCTTGCGCTCACTTTGTAGCCCAGGCTGGTCTTGCAACAATCCTCCTACCTTAGGAGCATCCTTAAACCAAAATTTCTTTACACAAGTCTAGCAAAGAAATAACATATAAAGCTTTAAACAAGCAAATCCTTCCTAATTTTTATATTGGACTGAAACTGAATATGGTTAAGCTTATATACCTTCAAGGAAAAAGCTACTACAGAAGGAAAGGTGGGCTGGGGATATAGCTCAGTGGCACAAGCGCTTGTCTAAAAAAGGAAAGGCATCACTTACTGTTTGTTCATTTAAAAGATAAAACAAAAAGTGTTATAAGAAAAGGACGCAATCTCACCTCGTCTGACAGACTGTCGACTCTGTACAAACTGGGGTGTGTTGAGAGCATAAGGTGCACCAAGGGCTGACTTTTCACTTGACACATAGCAAAACTGCGCTCATCCAGACGCGCGCTTGTTCCGGTCTGGAATGACTTCTGTAACAGAAACAAACCCGCAGACCCCAAAAAGACATTAAAGAAATACTGAACTTTATATCCGTTGTTAAAAGAGTATCATTAGATGAACTAGGAAACTGACTATAAAATTATACTTTAAAAAAATTTTTTCAGAAGTCTTACACATGTATTAAGTTGTGACTGAACCTAAAACTCTCAAGAAATGAACTGATGGCGGCATTATTTGACCTCCCCGGTGTATTTCCTCATCAGTAAAATAGCACTGAGCACTCTGTACTGTAGCAACAGTACCGTGACCATCAGGCCACACCACACGAAGGGTGACATCAGACTACAGATGAGGAAATAAAGCACCTTATGGGGGAACTGAGAAAATATCCACTAAACATTCTACAAAGCTGGGCCATAACTAACAGTGACTGTTACTTCTTCCACAGTTAACTGTGCAATGTGCCACAGCTTACCAGTCAATGATAAAAAATAGTAATACAAACAAGGGTGGCTATTTAGCAGAGCTCTAGTAAGTAATAGTGAGACTTAACCTGTACATTGGAATCATAAAAATAATAGTTTTGGGGTAAGGTTTTAAGTATTTAAATTGATGAAAAAATGGACACAGTGGTACAGGCCTGTAAATCTCAGCACTCGGGAGGCTGAGGCAGGAGGATCACCAAGAGTTCAAGACCAGCCTGAAATACACAGCAAGACCCTGTCTCAAAACATATACACATTAAAAGAAAAGAAAAAAACTGTGTGTCATTCCAACATCATACCGGTAGGGTTGGTAGGTATGCCTGGGTCACACAAAGTGCTGGTGGCCTAAAAAAGACTGAATTTTTGCTGCACACCCTTAAAAATGCAGAGTAATGCTGAGCTTAATTTACATTCTCTGGTCATTGGCCATAGCCAGGCAAATAGCACTCAAGATTGGGCAGTGCACCGAGAGAGTCCACGGTCAGATTAACTCCTCTGCGAGCTTTGCAAGTGAGCTGGCCACCATACTGAGGTGACCCTTACTGGAAAGGAGCAGGCTGTTCCTAAGTGAGAACGAGAGGCTGCATAGGGAACACATCAAAGGAAGTTGTAGCTAACCCAGCCTACAGGGTCCTCACTGAAGACAGGCCAAGAGATGAGATCGATCACCTGGAGGATAGCAGGGAATGAGGAACGTGACCAGACACTAAGGGTGATCGGATGCTGAGGGTGGAACCTCTTGCTAAACTGGTTTTACTGAGTTTTTGCTAAAACTGAATTTTACAAGGAACTGCACAGAGAGATCTAGAAGAGGGCTTAGGAGCCTGCCTAAAGTTTAGTCCAACAAAGACTCTGTAACTACAGAACAGAATGTTTGATACTTTCACTGTGCTAGTTTCTTTTTCTGTTTTTCTTACCTGCTTAAGAAGAGCCAACACAAATAGTGGGAAAAGCCTCAAAGAGAAAGGAACCATGAGTCCTGGCTGCTGGTTACTGAGGACTGAGGACCGATAAGCTGAGAGAGAGTCAATGACGGCATTCACCAGAGCGTCCCGGGCGTCACTCAGACTGGCAGTCATGGACCGGTCAACGGCTAAGTGAGGGAGGGCAGGGACGAAAGAGCAACAGAAGTTTAGATGCTCCAGTGGTAAAGAAAAAGAGATGATTTAAAACCTAAGGCAAGGTGGCAGCAGCATAACTGTTCTGAAGATGTCCCAACCCCAACTAAACTCAATCCACACAGTATCCAAACACCTTCAGTCACACCCACAAACACCACCTGATGCTATTGTCGGTAACACTGATGATAATGTGCATGCTGGTATCAAAAAAACATGATTTGAACAAAAAAGTAAAAACCACGGCTCTCACATTTCTTAGGCCACATGCTCAAGTTTTAACAACTTAGAACAATAAAGTGAGGCTAGTTCCTTTTCTAGGGTCCACGAAAGACAATTTCAGACATTGGGTAAGTATTCCTGCTATAGGAGATCAGAGTTTAAAGCAAATGGACTCTGAGTCTTTCCTGGAGGAAAAAGGCAGTGAGTCAAATTGATGTTAAACTCTATGAATTTGAAAAAGCAACAAAAACAACCAAAATCAAGTTGGCAACAGTAAAGCTACATTGGAAGTTTTTATCTGACCACCCCTGGCACAGACCAGGCTGCAAACATACGTGTGATGGTGAACTGGCTTTTTCTCTCAAATGCCGTGGCTCTAGGTCTAATGATTTTATAATACATGACGTCCCTTGTTACCCATGCTACAGAACTAACTCGTCAAAAAAAACCTGTATCAGCTACAGTGACACACGCCTATAATAACCAGCACTCTGGCAGGAAGACCACCAGCATGAGCCCTGGGCAACCCTGTCTCAAAATAAACATTAAAATGCGCTGGGGATATAACTCAGTGCAAAGGCCCTGGATTCAATCCCCAGTCCTACCCTGCCATGGCAATAAAATTACATGGTGGTAGTGGCTGGGCAGACAACCATAGAACTGTATAAGTAGGAAGGGTAAAATATATTACATAGCTAAATCTCAACACAGCTTTTTAATCGGGGGGAGTGCACAGCTAATAACCCATTTAAACAAACACAAAAGATAAGATTATCTGCAAAGCTTTCTACTGAAATACTTACAAGCATGCAAACGCTGAAAAAATATAAAGCTGATTACTTAAAGAAAACAAAATTATGCGAATTCTCCTAATGGTATTATTTGCAAAACATTTACAAGTGAAAACAACTCTTACCCATATTAGCCAATAACCCTGAAATTGCTTGAACATCAGCTCCAAGAAAGACTTCATTCAGAGTTGCAACCACTGGCAAACACAAAGTATGGACTCGAATTCTTCTTTCACCTTTAGGAAAAACATGATAGTAAGAAACAGTAACATACTAAAAAAGCAAAAAACAAAAAACAAAACAAAAACTTCCTTTCTGGTGCTGGAACTGAAACCAAACAAGGTAACACTACAGACTTTTAAAAACTCATAGCAAAAACAAAACAAAAACCAACAAAACTAAACACTACAACAGCAAAAGAAACAGAGCAGCTAAAGCTTTTTTCCTGCAGTACTGGAGACTGAGCCCATCACCTTCATACTGAACTACATCCACAGCTCTTTTTATTTTTTATTTTGAGACAGGGTCTTTATTAAGTCAGTAATGCCCAGACTGGGTTTGAACTTGTGATCCTTCCGCCTTAGCCTCCCAAAGTGCTGAAATTACAAGTGTGTGCCACCATGCCCGCTTGGAACTCATATAATGCTGATGGGAATGCAAGATATTACAAACA
>PVLD010025065.1:0-24344 GCA_004027595.1 Dinomys branickii | reverse complement strand
GAGTCGCTAGCCCGACCCCCACAGGAAAAGCCCCTGATCTGTATTCATGCCCACTTGTTATGTGACTCACTTCTCCATTTGATCCCAGTCCACTCAGTCTTACCTGGACAATTATACCTGTAATCTTATTGGCTGACCATAGTTTTGTCCATTTCCCCTACCTTGGACCCGCCTCACCTCATGGTTTTTCTCTATAAAATTCCCTGGAAAAGACAGGTGGGGGGGAACCCACTCGGGTCCCCTTTCTGTCCCTCTCTTGGACAGAAGCTTTCTTTCTCTCAATAAATATATTCTGGTCTTAAAAAAAAATAAAATAAATAATATAGACGAGAAACTAGTTCACAGAACATGCTTAAGTAAATGCAAAGTAATTCAAATTATCCCAGGCATATTATATGACCATAGTGCAATAAAATTGGGAATTAGTTAATGGCAAAAGAACTGCAAAAACTCCATAAATACATGAAAATTAAATAACACTCTCCTAGGAAACAAAGAGTCACAGATGAAATTACAGTAGAAATTAAAAAATATCTACAATTAAATGCAAATGCAGACACAACATGCTGGGATCTATAGGACAGAATGAAAGCAGTATTAAGAAGGAGATTTATAGTGGTGAATTCTCACATCAGGAAAACAGAATAAGAACAAATAAACAGCCTAATGTTGCACCTAAAGCTTCAAGAAAGAGAAGAGAAAGTCAACCCTAAAGTGCATACAAGGGATGAAATTATATACATCCGAGCAGAAATTAATGCAATTGAGACTAAGAAAGCAATTCAGAGAATTAATGAATTGAAGAGTTAATTCTTTGAAAGAATAAACAAAATTGATAAACCCTTAGCCAACTTTGTCAAAAAAGGAAAGACTCAAATTCATGCATTGAAGAATGAAAAGTGTGAAATCACTACAGATTCTGTGGAAATTCAGATCATCAATACCTACTTGTGAAGGACCACCTAGGTGACTCTCCTTGAAAGAGGAGCAATTATCTCCATTTTGGCTGAGCCTAACTCTATTTCTATGTATTGGTATGTACAGAACTGGCTAGGACTCCTTCCTTATCCCTTTGGTTGACTTTAAGCAATGCATATTGCTCTAGCTGAGGTGCTGATGGTAACCTTTGGAGATGGCAGGTGTGTTTCCCCAGATCCCCCATTGCTCTTCGAGTGAGCTGGGATGAGGCAAGATGTGTGAGCCAATGCTCCACACTGTTGGCTGCAATGGAGCCTTGGGATAGAGGCTATGACTTTCTGTGGCTTCAAATATTGCACATCAGAGCTGAAGAACCAACCCCAAAACATTAGATACTATCTCAATTATGTTATGCAGATTACTCTTTCTGCATATCCCTCTCTCTGAATATGGCAGAGGTGATTTCCGACCCCTGACCTAGCCTAGCTTATGGCACTCACCTACTAGCCACAGTTCTCATAATCACTCATCCTCAAGCCACTCCCTTCCTCATGAATGACTAAAACCTTGGTTCAGCCTTTGGTCAAGGCCTTTGTTCAAGATGGCCATCATTGTGGCTGGACTTGGCTCCCCATAACTACAAATTTGCCTTAATGTCTTTATTCTCTCCATGGGTTGCACTGGAAGTGGTAGGTTGGAATTAACTCACTAGAATTCCAATAACTTTTCATGGGATTACAAATATAAACTTCTGTCACTCCAAGAATAGCCTGAACTCCCCCAGGAGCCAAACTGAAACCTGGACAGAGTCAGCGGTCTCATGGAGTCCACCCTCACCCCTCCCCTACCAGTGTGAGAAGCAGGTTCTGTCCTGGGCAATATCTGAAGCCTTGGTAACCACGACCTGTATCCTCCCTACTCTTGTGGAAGCTGAGCCAAACCCCAAACAGCTTCACGAGCTCCAGTGAGCCTCCCCCACCCCTCCCACACACACCTTGGAGCCAACTGAATACAAGAAAGTTTCGAGACCACCTTGCTACCACTCACTAGCACAGGGGCTGCACTGAGCACTGGGGAACTTCAGACACTCACCCTGCCACTCACACAGAATTGGGAGAGTGAGGCTGCACTCCAGGGAACTTCTGAATCTTCAAAAATGACAAAATAAAGGAGTGAAATGCAATCCCAGACCTCTGCACTACCCAGAACAAGTCCAGGAGACATCAACACAGAAGAGCCTGGAAGACATACACCTCAAATTTCTGAAATGATAGCAACTGAAGTAAAGAAACAACTCCATCAAGACATAGAAGATATCAGATCAGAAATAATGCCTCAGGCAAAAAAGAAATGACAACAATAATGAAAGAATTGTTCAGGACATCCAAAGATGACATTGATAAGAAAATAGAAGAGCATGGACAACTCATGGAAACCTTCAGTGAACCATATAGAAAAGAACTAGAATGCATGGAACAGATTCAAACAGATATCCAGGACATTAAAAATTCAATTGAAAGCCGGTAAAACCACCTGAACAAAGCTGAAGATAAATTTTCAGACATTGAAGGCAGCATTGCCACTAGTGAATGTGAAAGGAAGGATCTCTTAAAAGCAACAAGGAACTAGAAAATAACAATTCAACAACTGCAAGACTAAGCAAAGAAAAACAATGTCAGATTAATAGGTATCAGTGAAACAGCAGGTGTCAATACAAATGACATAAAAAGACTATTTGCAGAAATAATAGAAGAAAATTTCCCAGGCATGGAAAAAGAATTGGGCATACAATTAAGTGAAGCATATAGAACTCCAGTTAATCATAATCAAAATAAATCTATACCCAGACATATAGTAATCAAGATCCCAGAAACTGAACAAAAGAACAGAGTATTAAGAGCTGTTAGAGAAAAGAAACAGATCACCTGTAAAGGAAAGTCCATCAGGATCATAGCAGATTTCTCAACACAAACCATCAAGCAAGAAGAGCTTGGAGTGAAGTATTCCAGGTCCTAAAACAAAACAACTTCCAAGCCAGATTGGATGTACCCTGCAAAACTATCCTTCAAATTTAATGCAGAAATAAAATATTTTCACAATAAAGAACAACTGAAGAAATTCATGAGTGCCAAACCTATCCTACAAAGAGTACTAAAAGATATTCTAGAAAGAGATAAAAACAGACCACAACTTTAAGAACAACAACAGAAAGAAACCACCAAGCAGAGCAAGCAATTAAACAGAGAGAATAAGGAGGATCCACAGCAGGAAAATAACATGACAAAGATAAGCCAGTAGATATCAGTTATAACCATCAATGTAAATGGTCTCAGGGCACCAGCCGAAAGAAGCAGACTAGCAGAGCAGATCAAGAAACAAAATCCAAATATATGCTGTATACAAAAACCACATTTAACTCAAAAGGAAATTCATGAACTGAAAATTAAAGGATGGAAAACAATATTCCATGCATCAGGAACCCAGAAAAAAGGAGTGATAGCTATTCTGTTTGCAGACAATGTGAACTTCAAACCAAGAACAATCAAAAGAGATAAAGAAGGTCACCACATACTTGTGAGGAGAAAACTTCAAGAGGAAGTGATAACAATCATAAACATTTATGCACCAAATACAGGAGCACCCAATTATATAAGACAAATTTTAACAGACATGAAAAATGAAATAAGCAGCAACACAATCATACTGGGACTTTAACACACTATTGTCACAAAGAGATCAACTAGACAAAAATCAGCAAAGAAATAACAAAACTTAACCAAACTTGTGAACATATGGACTTAGTAGAACTTTACAGAGTGTTTCATCCAACAGCATCAGAATACACACTCTTCTCAGCTGCACATGGGACATTCTCTAAAATAGATCATATGCTAGCACATAGAACATGTTTAAGTAAATGCAAAGGAATTGAAATTATCCGATGTATACTATTGGACCATAGTGCAATGAAATTGGAAATTAATGACAAAAGAAAACACAAAAACTCCATAAACAGTTGGAAATTAAATAACATCCTCCTGAACAACCAATGGGTCACAGATGAAATTAAAGTAGAAATTAAACACTATTTACAATCAAATGAAAATGTAGATACAACTTACAGGAGCCTGTGGGATGCAGTGAAAGCAATCCTCAGAGAGAGATTTATAGTGGTAAATTTCTGCCTCAAGAAAAGAGAATGAGCACAAATAAAAAATCTTATGCTGCACCTCAAGCTCCTAGAAAAAGAACAGCAACTCAAACACAAAGCCCAAAGAAGACAGGAAATTATAAAGCTCAGGGCAGAAATTAACACAGTAGAGACTAAAAAAACTACAAATTGTTCTTTGAAAGAATAAATAAAATAGATAAACCCCTAGCCAACCTTATCAAAAAAAGGAAAGAAAAAACTGAAATACATGCAATAAGGAATAAAAGGGTTGAAATCACTACAGATCCTGAAGAAATTCAGAAGATCAATACCTGCTTTGAAAATCTTTACTCTCATATGATGGAAAACACAGAGGAAATAGACAGATTTCTAGATACATATGAATTACCAAAGCTGAATGAAGAATATATAAAAATCCTGGACAACTCAATATCAGACAGAGAAATTGCGAATGTAATAAAAAACTTGCCAATGAAGAAAAGCCCAGATCCGGAGGGATTCACTGTTGAATTCTGTAAGAAATTTAGAGAAGATTTAACACCAATTCTTCTCAAACTCTTTAATGAAATTGAAAGAGAAGGAATTATCCCCAACTCGTTCCGGCAGGCAAGTATTATCCTGATACCAAAACCAGGGAAAGACACAACCAAAAAAGAGAACTACATGCCAATCGCCCTAATGAATACAGATGGCAAAAATGCTCAATAAAATACTAGCAAACAGAACACAAAAAATCATCAAGAAGATTATACACCATGACCAAGTGGGATTCATCCCAGGAATGCAGGGCTGGTTCAATATATGCAAGTCAATTAATGTAATACACCATGTCAATAGAACCAAAGACAAAAATCACATGATCATCTCCATTGATGCAGAAAAAGCCTTTGAGGCTGGGGATATAGCTCAGCAGCACAAGTGCCTGGCTGACAAGCACAAGGTCTCGAGTTCAATTCCAGGTACAAAAAAAATTAAAAAGAAAAAGCCTTCAATAAAGTCCAACACTCATTAATGATAAAAAAAAAACTTACAGAAAATAAGAATAGATGGCCTTTACCTCTAGCTGATCAAAGCTATCTATGATAAATCAATAGCTAACATCATACTAAATGGTCAAAAATTGAAAGCTTTCACTTTAAAATCAGGAACAAGACAAAGATGTCCACTGTCACCACTCCTATTCAATATAGCTCTGGAAGTATTAGCTAGAGCAATTAGACAAGAGAGAGAAATAAAAGGAATAAGGATAGGAAAGGAAGAAGTGAAATTATCGTTATTTTCAGATGACATGATACTCTACATAGAAGACCCCAAAAACTCCATGCAAAGGTTTATGGATTTAATAACTAAATTCAGTAGCACAGCTGGACACAATGTTAACCCTCAAAAATCAATAGCATTCCAGTACACAAGCAACAAACAGACTGAGAGAGAAATTAGGGAAACTATACCTTTCACATTAGCATCTAAGAGATGAAATACTTAGGAATCAATCTAACAAAAGAAGTAAAAGATCTATACAGTGAAAATTATAGTGCTTTAAAAAAAGAGATCAAAGAGGATATCACAAAATGGATAGATATTCCTTGCTCATGGATGGAAAGAACCAACATTGTGAAAATTGCCATATTCCCAAAATTGTTGTTCAGATTCAATGCAATCCCAGTTAAAATACCACTAGTATACCTCACAGATCTAGAGAAAACATTCCTAAAGTTCATGTGGAACCAGAAGAAGCCTAGAATAGCAAAAGCAATCCTGGGAAACAAAGGAAAGGCAGGAGGCATCACAATTCCTCACTTGAAATTATCCTACAAAGCTACTGTGATAAAATCAGCATGGTACTGGCATGAAAACAGACCTGAAGATCAGTGAGACAGATTAGAAGATACAGACTCAACTACAAACACACTCAGTCACCTTATCTTTGACAAAGGGGCCAAACATGTTCACTGGAATAAAGATAGCCCCTTTAATAACTGGGGATGGAAAAGCTGGCTTTCCACATTCCAAAGACTAAAACTACACCCATGTCTTTCACCATGAATGAAACTGAAGTCAAAATGAATCAAAGATCTAAATATTAAAACAGAAACAATAAATTTATTGGAAGAGAAATTAGGTAAAAATCCTGAAGACATAGGGGTAGGCACAGTTCATGAACAAAAACCATACTGCATGGGAAATACTTCAAAGAATCAACAACTGGGATCTTATTGAAAAGTTTTTGCACATCAAAAGAAATCACCAATAGAGTAAAAAGAAAGCCCACAAATTGGGAAAAAAATTTTAGCCAACTGCACCTCAGAGAAAGGACTTCTATCTGGACATATAAAAATTTTTTAAAAATCAGGCCTCAAAATTCAAAGACCCAATCCAGAAATGGGCATCTGAGATGAATACACACTTCTCAAATGAAAAAATATTAACGGCAAATAAATACATGAAAAACTTCAACATCATTAGTCATTTGAAAAATGCAAATTAAAACACTGAGATTCCATCTCACCCCAGAAAGAATGGCTATCATCAAGAAATCAACCAATAACAAATGCTGGA
This sequence comes from Dinomys branickii, assembly GCA_004027595.1. NCBI lineage: Eukaryota > Metazoa > Chordata > Mammalia > Rodentia > Dinomyidae > Dinomys > Dinomys branickii. The sequence goes on along the minus strand of PVLD010025065.1, from coordinate 17,695 downwards.
GAGGCTGTGGGGAGAAAGAAACCCTACTCCACTGCTGAGGGAATGTAGATTTTTGAAACCACTATGGAAATCAGTTTGGAGATTCCTCACAAAATGAGGATTGGAAGTCCCATTTGACCTGGCTATTCCCTTTCTGGGTATTTTCCCAGAAGAATTAAAAACATCATACCACAGTGATATATGTGTACCCATGTTTATAGCAGCACAATTTGTTATAGCTAAATCTTGGAAACAACCCAAATGCCCATCCACTAAGGAATGGATAAAAAAGATGTGATATTTTTATACAATGGAATATTACTCAGCCATAAAAAAGATAAACTCAAGGCTTTTGTAGGTAAACAGATGCAACTAGAGATCATACTTATAAGTGAAATAAATCAGACCCACATGTGTAAACATCATATTGTCTCCCTGATGTACAAACCTAAAAGAATAAGTAAAATTCAAAATTTACAATAGCCGATAGGAGAGGGAAAGAAATTGCTCAAAGGAAGGAATGACTGGGATGAGGAAAAGAAGAAAAAAGAAAGAAGGAAGGCTGCAATAACTGTATCGCTGATGTCTGATGGTAACAGTTAATGCTTAAAATTTTTTGGTTCTCACCAAATTTGCATGCTTATATCTGGTAATGTGAGCAAATGATTTGAAGGCAATAATATGCAATGGAACTACCAGGGTGAATTCCTACCATCTTGTCTAATGAAACTCTGTATTATCTCTAATGTTTTATCTAATAATTATTTTCTTAGTCTATTTAATGGTTTGAGCAACATTCCATTCTTACATCTGGTAATCTGAGCAACATAGTTGAAGATCACAATATGTAATACAACAACCACTGTTATTTCATATTATTTTGTCTTAAAACCCTGTATCACTTTTAATGTGTTTGTTGTGGTTTGTTTATGTTTGTGATGCTGGTATGCTGGTATTGTTCTTTTTTATCTCATTTACTATGCTCTTTAAAATAAAATTAAAAAAAAAAACAACCCAAACTTCCAGGGCTGCAACAAGGACTAGGAAGGGCTCTCTATATGTATTTCAAAAATCTTTGTTCTCATAGGATGGAAAACACAGAAGAAATTTATATATTCCTAGGTCATATGAATTACCAAAGTGAATCAAGAAAATATAAAAATTCTGAATAACTCCATTTCAGTTAATGAGATTGAAAATGTAATTAAAAACTTACAAGAAAAGCCCAAATCTCAATGGATTCACTGCTGAATTCTACAAGAAATTTAGAAAAGATTTAATGCCAATATTCCTCAAATTCTTTAATGAAATTAAAAGGAAAGCAATATTTCCTAACTCATTGCTGGAGGTAAGTAATACCCTGATACCAAAACCAGAGAAAGACCCAACCAAACAAGAGAACTACATGCCAATCTCCCAAATGAACATAGATGCAAAAATACTCAATGAGATACTAGCAAACAGAGTACAGCAAATCATCAAGAAGATAATACACCATGACCAAGTGAGAGTCATTCCAGGATTGCAAGGATGGTTCAACATATGCAGATCAATAAATGTAATACACAAAATCAACAGAGGCAAGACAAAAATCACATGATCATCTTAATAGATGCAGAAAATCTTTTGACAAGGTCACTCGTGATAAAAAAAAAAAAACTCCTAAGGAAAATCGGAATAGATGGTCTTTACCTTAATCTGATAAAACCCATCTATGACAAACCAACAGCTAACATCATTCTTAATGGGCAAAAACTCAAAGCTTTTGCTCTAAAATCAGGAAAAACAAAAGGATGTCCACTATCACCACTCCTATTCAATGTAGTCCTAGAAACACTAGCCAGAGCAATTATACAAGAGAGAAAAATAAAAAGAATAAGGGTAGTAAAGGAAGATGTGAAATTATCATTATTCGCAGATAACAGGATACTCTATATAGAAAACCCCCAAAATTCCACCAAAATACTTCTAAATTTAATAACCAAATTCAATAGCATAGCTAGTTACAAAGCCAGCACTCAAAACTCAATAGCATTCCTGTACGAAAACAACAAACTCACTGAGAAAAATCAGGGAAACCACAGCCTTCACAACAGCATCCTAAAAAATGAAATCCTTAGGAATGAATTTAACAAAATAAGTAAAATAACAGTAGTCTGAAAAAGAATATTGAAGAGACTATCAGAAAATGGAAAGATTTCCTTGTTTATGAACAGGAAGAATCAACATAGTGCAAATGGCCATACTACCAAAACTATTCTATAGATTTAAAGCAATCCTTAGTAAAACACCATTAACATACCTCACAGAACAAGAGAAAATGTTCCTGAAATTCATTTGGAACCAGAAGAGACCCAGGATAGCACAGGAAATACAGAGCAACAAAGGCAAGGCAGAAGGCATTAAAATCTCTGACTTAAAATTATACTACAAAGCTACTGTGATAAAATCTGTATGGTACTGGCAAAAGAGAAAAAACAGACCTGAGGATCAGTGGAATAGATTAGAAGATGTAGACTTGACTCAGCCAGATTATCTTTGACAAAGCAGCAAACATGTTTACTGGAAGAAAAATAGCCTTTTTAATGAAGATGCTGGAAAAATTGGCTTTCTATATGCTGAAGACTAAAATTAGATCCATGTGCACTAAACTGAAGTCAAAATGGATCAAGATGTAAATATTAAAACAGAAACACTCAATCTACTGGAAAAGAAAGTAGGTAGAAATCTTGAAGACATAGATATATGCAGAGAATTTGTGAACAAAGTTCAGGTTGCATGGAAAATACTGCAAAAAATAAACAACTGGGATCTCATCTTATCAGAAAGCTTTTGCATATCAAAAGAAATCACAAACAGAGTGAAAAGACAACCCACAGACTGAGAAAAAATTTTAACCAATTGTCCCTCAGATAAAGGACTTCTACTAGAACATATAAAGAATTAGAAAAATTTAGTCCCCTCAAATTCAAAGACCCAATCCAAAAATGGGCATCTGAGATGAATATACATTTTTCAGATGAAGAAATACAAACAGCAAACTAATACATGAAAAAATGTTCAACATCACTGGTCATTTGAGAGATGCAAATTAAAAGAATACTGAGATTCCATCTCACCCCAGAAAGAATGGCTATCACCAAGAAATCAACAAATAAAAGATGCTGGAGGGGCTCTTGGAAGAAAGGAACTGTTCTGCACTGTTGGTGGGAGTGCAGACTGGTGCAACTACTATGGAAATCATTTATTTATTTATTTATTTTTGGCTTTTTAAGACAGGATCTCACTATGCAGTTCAGGCTGGACTTGAGCTCAGTTTGTAGCCCAGGCTGGTCTTGAACTTGCAATGATTCTCCTACCTCAGCATCTCAAGTGTTGGGGTTACATGGGTGCACCATCATGCCTGGTTACTGTGGAAATCAGTATGGAGATTTCTCAAAAAGCTAGAATTGGAGGTCCCATTTGACCCAGATGTTCCATTTTGGGTATCTTCCCAGAAGAATTAAAAACACCACAGCGATGTATGTGCACCAGTGTTTATCTTAGAAAACTAGTAATAGATAAATCCTGGGACCAGCCCAAATGTCCATCAATTGAGGAATGGATTTAAAAAGGGTGGTATTTTTATACAATGGAGTACTAGTCAACCATAAATAATGATAAATGTGAGACTTTTATAGGTAAATGGATGCAATTTAAGACCATACTTATTAGAGAAATAAATCAGACTCACATTTGCAAACATTGTATTGCCTTCCTGGTGTAAGAAACTCAAAGAGTAAATAAGGTCTGAAATGTACAATAAATCTTGCAAAATGGGAAGAAATTGTTAAAAAGGAACTAGGACTGAGGAAAGGAGAAAGGGAGGAAGGGAAAAGAGAGAGAAAAATAGAAGTTAGTTATTCTATTGGTGTCTCTTAGTTCATAGAAAAGGAAAGTTTGTGCTTTTATTATATCAATTGAAGACATTTTTATGCCCATATCTTTTACTCGGAGTAACTACTTTAAAGATGATAATACACAATATAATAACTATTGTTATTCTCCTATCATCTCGTTATGAAATTTTGTTTTACCTTTTTTCCATAAACTAAAAAAATGTTAAAACAGTTTAAGCTAGTAACAAATTTAATTGTACACAAAAAGTCTAATTTCTCTCTCTCTTCCTCAACTTTATCACAATTTACATCTAATCACTTAGTGTACCTTTAAACATATTTTTAATTGTGATTATTTTAAACATCTTTTCTTCAGCTTTTCTTCACTAGAATTAAAGTGGTCTATGCACTACAATTACATCAATACAGTATTCTGCATTTCATTTTAACAATGAGCTTTATATTTTCTTATGCTATTGTGCTGCTGTTTAGTGTCCATTAGTTCCAACTCAAAGAATCACTTGGCATTTCTTATAAAGCTGATCTAGTGATGATGAGCTGTTTCAGCTTTTGTTTATCTGAAAAAATTCCTTTACTTCTCCTTCATTTTTAGACAGTTTTATTAGGCCTAGTGTTCATGCTTGGCACTCCTTCCTTCACTCAGCACTCTGAATACATCATCCCTTTCCCTTGGCCTGCAAGATTTCTTCTTCCCTGGCCCTTCTACCCCTTTACTTTAACAATTTGCTTGACCTCAAGTATAGGATTTTTTTGTTTGTTTGTTCATGTGCTGATTTGTTTTTGGTATTGGGGACTGGATCTACAGGGTCTTTACCACTGAGCAATGCCTCTAGCCTTCTTCATGTTCTATACTGAGATAGTTTTGCTAAGTTGCCAATGCTGACCTCAAAGTTGCAATTCTCCTGCCTCAGCCTCCTGAGTAACAGAGTGTGTACCAACATGTCTAGTTTGACTGAATTTTTTGAAACAGAAAAATATAGCTCTGGCCTTAAACCTGATTGAATGATGATTTTTTTATCTTGAAAAAGCTATTAAAAAGTGGCCTGAAATTTGAAACAAACCATATATCAGCAAAAACCCAAATAATAATGCTTATTTCTTGAATACCTTGAAAAATATAATTTTATACCTTGTTTGACATTAAATTGCATACTAATTAATATTCTCAGAAGAAAGCAACAGATGCCTAACTCAGACTAGCTTAACTATAAAAGTAACTTGATTTTGCTTCAGATCTGATGAGAACCACATTACCAGTATTTTCACTGACTCATATGAATTACTTCCTTCTTGTTGTCTGACTGTTAAGACATCTGTAAAACACTGTCATAACATGCTGCAAGTACACAAAATGTCATGTACTTGTTTAATGTTTCTGTCTGCCATTAGCCTGTAAGTTCCAGGAGATGAGCAAGCAAACCTGTCACATTCACTGCTGTTTCCAATATGCCTAAACACAAAACTTTTCAGATAATAACCCTCCATAAATACATACATAAATGAATAAATAATTAAAATTCTTTTTCTATTTCATTTTTGTATTTTTATACCACCAGGGATTGAACCAAAGCCTTTGCACATTCTAGGCAAGCACTCTATCCTGAATTGCCTTCCCAGCTAAAAATTCTTTTTAAGAGCTACTGATACTTACTGGTGACACATTTCTGTAATCACAGCACTCGAGAGGCTGAGGCAGGAAGATTACCATGAGTTCGAGAGCAGCCTGGGATACACAGAAAGTTCAAGGCCAGCCTGAACTGCATAGAAAGATTCTGTTGCAAACAAACAAACAAACAAACAAACAAACCTACTGATATTTATAGATCAGTAAAACCTAGGGACTATGCCTCAGAAATGGCCATTAAACTTTTTATTGAATAGTGAAGCAAGCTCCTCTATTTCATATAGTAAGAAAAAACTGTAATGGGGAAGGTTTTTCTTTATATTGGAAGAAGAGTTATGCTCTTTTGTGAGGTAAAGTGACCTGAACAGAACAAGGGTTATAGAAAGTACAGTGATGCCTCACACTCTGGGTATGTACTGCTGCCATTTTACTTAAAAATTTTCACCTATTCAGAAACACAGCTGAATATTCTTTGGTTTTGATAAAAAGGGAGAATGTTTTAAAAGCTGTATAAGATCAAGTTTTTCATTTACATAATTTAACAACTTTTGTTTCCTATTTCTTCCTGATTTTAAGACTAAGAAGAATAACTACTTGGAAGTTATGTACATGTCCTGTAGTTCTTAAAGGAAATAACACTTCAGAATTAAGATCGCTAGAGGCCAGAGCAGCTGTAAGTGCTGGTATAATGTAAAACAACTATTCAGATTTCTGCTTTTTGTCATTTATTGCTGCTTGTTAGTCACAATGATTCCTTTGACAAGGGAATGCTAAAGACTTAGTCATTTTTTCCAGGACTTCAAATACAGTTACCTTTTATCTGTACTATCAATACATGAAAGATGACATTTGGTGCTTAATGCTTTTACCACATGTGCACGTTAAGAAATGAAACTGGGTACAAATGCACGCATCTTTATTGTGTTAATAAGCACAGATTTGTAAACCACTAGTAAGTTTGTTTCTGTAGAGTGATTTTTCCAAGTCCATTATTGTAAACACATAAAAAATAGCACATAATGTATCCAGATTTCATTTTGTAAGTATGTAGTTTAAATATGAATGAACTATAAAATCTGTTTTGGTATAGGATATTTTAGAAAACAACGGATCAGCAATAACCAAGGAGTGAGAAATGCTTATTTTTTTGATTAATACAATATCTATTTAAGAGAGTATTATTAATTTTGGTAAATCTTAGCCTTGTTAACAGTGCCTGAGTTATTGCTTTCAAAAATGAAATGCTTACCTGAATTTTTTTCATAGTTAATGTTTATCATTTTTGTGGTAGTGTGGATCAAACCTCAAGTCTTGCACATGCTAAGCAAGCACTCTACTGCTGAGCTACACTGCAGCCCACTTTGCTGTATATCTCACTATTAAGATATATAGTTAATATATACTATTTATATATACATTGCTACATAGAACATAAAATATGATTATATTGATATATGTTTGCATAATATAGAAATATTTATAGCAATTATATAATAGTATAGTTGATATGTGAATGTTAAATTAGCTGTAGGAAGTACTCTGAAAAAGGAAATTGAAGAGGATATCAGAAAATTGAAAGATATCCCTTGTTCTTGGGTAGGAAGAACCAGTATCAAAAATGGCCATACTTCCAAAGTTGCTATACAGATTTAATGAAATCTTGATCAAAATTTCAGCAGTATATTTCACAGAATTGGAGAAAATAATCTTGAAAAATCATTTGGAACCAGAAGAGACCTAGAATAGGAAAGACAATTCTGGCAACAAAGGCAAGGCAGGAGGCATCACAATCCCTGACTTGAAATTACACTACAAAGCTACTGTGATATAAAGCAGCAGGATGCATTAAAAAAAAAGACATGAGGACAAATGGAATAGATTCAAAGATGTAGAATCTACTCTAGACATACTTAGCTACCTTACCTTTTGCAAAGGGGCCAAATAGCCTCACTGCAAGAAAGATAGTCTCTTTAATAAGAGGTGCTAGGGGCCAGAGATACAGCTCAGTGGTGTTAGCGCCTGCCTGGCAAGAACAAGGTCCTGAGTTCAATCCCGGTATTGAAAAGAAAAGGGGGGGGGAGGTTTCTGGAAAAACTGGCTTTCCGCATACCAAAGATTAAAATAAACCCATATCTTTCACAATGCACTGAACTAAAGTTGAAATAGATCAAAGATCTAAGTATTAAAATAGAAACACCAAATCTGCTGAAAAACAGAATGGGCAGATCTCAAAGGCATAGGTGTAGGCAAAGACTTTATGAACAAAACCCCAATTGCACAGGAACTACCACAAAGAATCAACAACTGGGATCTCATTTTATTAAAAAGCTTTTGTACAGCAACAGAAACCACCAACAGAGTGAAGAGACAACTGACAGAGAAAAAGTTTTAGCCAGTTGTTCCTCAAAGGACTACTATCTAGAAATTAGTAGACAGTTGGTGAAATTTGAAAAAGGTTGGCAAATTAGCTGATAACATTGTACCAATGTTAATTTTCTGGCTTTGATAATTGTACTATAGTTAGATGAGATATTAACATTAATGTAAGTAAAAAACCATTTTTAATAAAAGGATTACTAATACATCTTAATTTCTAGATTCTCTTGAAACAGGAAGATCTGACAAGACCATTTGAGGAGAAGCAAATGATGAGATCAGAGAATTAACACAGTCTGTGGAGCCTTACAAGCCATAGGAAGGGGTTTGTACTTCCCTGAGTGCAATATCATGTCTTCAGAGTTTTGAATTGGGGTTTGGAGTAATGAAGATCAGACTAACATGTCTGATTTGTCTTGAAAGGGCCTGTTGGCTGTAAGGCAAAATTAGTATAAGAGCTCAGTAATGGAACCCTAGTTCCGATGATGATTATAGGCCATTATAAAACTTTCAAGTTTTACATTCAAATTGGATGCGAACACTTTGGAATTTAGAAGGCAATTTCATGTACCCTCTGAAACACTCCTAAAGAAATCCTTTGTTAATCTTTAAATTTGTTTTTATTAGTATATGTTTGCTATACTTCTAAATTCTGAAATATCTTTAAATATCACGTGGCTTTTCTTATAAGAGAAACCCACTGTATAAATAAAGTGCAAAATAAAAAATAGAGAAAAAGTTATTGTAATCTATCATGGCCAATGTAGTTAAAAGTGTACCTTCATTTTCCTTAAAAGGAAAATAAATGTGAAGTGGTTAGCGTAAATATGACCAAAAAATTTTCAATAGCCATATGCTGAAAACTGCAGAACATGGAGGAGATAAAGTTACCTAAATAAATGGAGAGATACGGTGTGAAGAGGCCTCTGTGCTCTAAGAGGATGATGGGGAATTTCAGCGTACAGCCAGTGATTGTTTCCATGCTGTTTATTTTTAAAAAGAATCTGTTGCTGGGTGGAGGACTAATATGTAAGACATATAAAGAACTCCAAAAATTAGACCCCCACTTCTCAGAAGAAGAAATGCAAATGGCCAATAAATATATGGAAAATGTGCAAATCTCTAGCTGTTACAGAAATGCAAATGAAAACATCACCGAGATTCCATCTCACTCTAGGAAGAATGGCCATTGTGAGGAAATCAGTAGCAGCAAAGGCTGGAGAGACTGGGGGAGGAGAAACTCTTCTTCATTGTTGGGGGGAGTGTGAACTAGTACAGCCACTATGGGACTCGATATGGAGATTCCTCAAACAATTAAAAATTGACCCAGTTATTCCCTTTCTAGGCATCTTTCCAAAAAAGTTAGAGACATCATACTACAGCAATACATGCCTACCCATGTTTAAAGCAACACAGTTCTTAATAGCTAAATGTTGGAAGCAACTTCTATGCCCATCAGCAGGTGAATGGGTACAGAAAATGTAGTATTTATACATAACGGAGTACTACTGTGCCATAAAGAAGGATAAACTTGAGTCATGGATAAACTCAAATGGATGGATGCACCTTAAGACCATAATGTTAAGTGAAATACATCAGACACTCAAATTGTAATATCATATGTTTCTCTTATATGAGAAACCCAAAATATAAATAAAGAGCAAGATAAAAGATGAGCAATAGCAAAAACAGATGGAAGTAGAGGTAGCAGGGTAGGAAAAACACATAAATAAATACATACTCTCAGAATCTATTCCTGGCATTGCTCTCTTGGCTTCTGCCAGTATATGCTAACAGTCTCTGCAAAGCTTGTATCTGGTAAAAAGCTTACATGCAGAATATATTTTTAAAACTATGATGAGAAAATAAACAACTCAGTTTTTGAAGGAGTATAAAAAGACATCAGTAAATAAATAATTAGAATTTTGTGGTTTTTTTAGCAATTATGCCTCTTATTTTCAGTGCTGGTTTGGAACTATAAATGTTTGCTTAAACTAAGCCAGATACGTACTCCTGTGCATTCTATGACTGGGCCCCAAGTAAGCTCTACATAGCATTACTGCTGAGGGATACTGAGTGAAAGCAAAAGCAATTTCTTTTGTTAAATAAGTTTCAGATACATATATCATGTTTTTATTCTGTTTTTTTATTATTGTTGTTGATACTATTCATTTCTTTTTTATGAGGCAGGGTCTTGGTATGTAGTGCAGACTGGCCTTGAACTCAATTATGTAGCCCAGGCTGGGCTTGAACTCACAGCAGTTCTCTCGCCTCAGCCTCCTGAGTGTGGGGGGATTACATGCATCACCACACCTGGCCTGTTGGTATTATTTAGGTATACAAAATGGTCACATTCATCATTGGGAACTTGTACCTGTTCACGACATGTCTTGATTCCTCTTTTTCTCCCATTCCACCCCCTCCCCTCAGCCCTTCTTTCTGTCTTTATTTACAAAGTTTTGTTTCCATTTTATCCTTTTCTGATTTTTTCTTTTCCCTGCCCTTTCCCATTTCCTTTGGAACAATTTCTTCCAATTTCACAATCTCTATTATGCATTCTGGTTCTTATTTACACCTTCAGTTTCTCACACTAGAGAGACAATGTGACGTTTACATGTTTGATTTATTTCACTTCAGAGTACAGTCTCAGGGGCATCCATTCACTAGATACGTCTCAAACTTATCCTTCTTTATGGAAGAGTACTACTCCACTGCATAAAGAAGCCACGTTTTATCCGTTCATCAACTGGGGGGCACTGGGCTCCTCCTAGTATTTGGCTATTACAAACCACAGTGCGATAAACATGGATGTGCATATGCCACTGTGGTACGATGCATTTAATTTTTTTGTGAAGATACCCAAGAAGGGGAATAGTTGGATCAAATGGAACCTCTAGTCCTAGTTTTTAAAGGAATCTCCATACTGATTTCCAGAGTGATTGCGCCGGTCTACACTCCCACCAACCGTGGAGAAGGGTTCTTTTTTCCTGACAGCCCCACCAGCCACTGTTACCAGTTGATTTCTGGATAATAGCCACTCTTTATGGAGTGAGATGGAATCTTACTGTTGTTTTAATCTGCATCTTAAGAATGACGAGTGATAAACATTTTTCACACATTTGTTTGCCATTTCTACTTGTTCCTCTGAGAAGTGTGTGTTCATCTCAGATGCCCACTTTGGGACTGGGTCTTTACATTGGAGGGAGTCTGATTGTTTCAATTCTTTATATGTTCTAGGCAATTACTCCTTTGTCTGAGGAACAGGTGGATAAAATTTTTCCTACATTGTGGGTTGTCTCTTCATTCTGTTGGTGATTTCTTTTGCCATGCAAATGCTTTTTAATAAGACGAGATTCCAGTTGTTGATTCTTTGCAATATTTTCTGTGTGGTCGGGGCTTTGCTCATGAAGTCTGCCTACATCTACATCTTCAGGAGTTCTGCGTATTCTCTCTTCCAGCAGATTTAGGGTTTTAATACTTAGATCTTTGATCCATTTCAATTTTAGTTTATTGCAGGGTGAGAGACATGAATCTACTTTTAGTTTTCAGCATGTGCAAAGCCATTGTTTTCCAGCACCATTTACCAAAGCGGCTATCTTTCTTCCAGTGAGGTGTTTGGTCCCTTTCCAAAGATTAGGAGGCTGAGTGTGTTCGGATGTTAAGTGAGATTCAAAAGCATAAAACTTTATATAAAACTTTCTAAGATATTTCTCAGTTAGGAATCTTTCTAAATGTGTTGAATGTTGCATTTCTCAAACAATTTTGTCCACATACTTTTAACTTATATTATCAACTCAGGAATTAGTGATCTACAAAATCCGGGTTTTTTTTTTTTTGGAGAGAGTGTCTCTTTATAGCCCAGGTTGGCCTCAAACTCACTGAGAACCTCTTTCCTCAGCGTCCCAAGCGCTGGGATTAAGGTGTGTGCCAAAACGTCTGGCACAAAACACATTTCTGACAATGTTTCTCTTATTACTTTATTACTCATGTTATTTCCACTTTTCCTTAGTTTCTTTTCCTTATGCCCTAAGAGGATTGTTTAAAAATCCATGAAATTTGACTTTTTCAATAATCCAGTTCTACAACACAGAAGATTGAGGTAACTATTCAGCTTATTTACTCAGTGCTGAAAGCCATTAAATTCACCCTTTTAGCCATTTTTAAGTGTTAAGTTCAGTAATGTTCTGTATGTCCATATTTTTGGGAAATACATCTGCAGAACGTTTTAACCTCACAAATCTGAGACTGCAAACCCACTAAGCAACAGGTTCCCTTTTCTTCCTCTGGTCAGCCCTAGTAGTCATCATTTTCCCTGTTTATCCATTCATCTCCTTCTGTGAATTTGAGTACTTTATTTCATAGAAATGGACTAATACTACTACTAATAACCAGTTTATTCCACTTTGCATTGTACCCTGAAGGGACACCTGTGTTACAGCATTTGACAAGATTTCCTTTCCCTTAAGGTATGAGGAGTATCTCATTGTGTGTATACACTGTGCTTGTTTATCCACTCATCTGTAGTTGGGGTGCCTTGATTGTTTCTGGCTATTATGAATAGTACTGGTATGTGCAAAGATGTGCAAACATCTCTTTGAGATCCTGCTTTTAATTCTTTCGGGTATATACCCAGATGTGGGGTTGCTGGATTGTGAGGTTGTTCTATTTTTGAGTGTATGAGATAGATCCACAGTGGTTTGCATAGTCATTGCACCACTGACAACTGTACTAACTGTGCACAAAGGTTTTAAGTTTTTCACATTTTTGCCAGATTTTTAAAATAGTAATTTTCCTGAGATGTGAGGGAGTATCTCGTCGTGGTTTTGTTTGCCTTTCTCTGATTCATTAGAGATGTTATTTTGGATGTTTGTTGGCCATTTGTACATCATCTTTGGAGCAATGTGTATTCAAATTTTTGTGCATATTTTAAAATTGGGTTACTTTATGTTTTGTTCCTGAGTTGCAGGATTTATTTATGTATCTAGACATTAGACCCTATCACACAAATGGTCCACAAACGTTTGCTCTCATTTCACAGATTGACTTTTACTCTGTAGCATCCTTTGATGCAAAAAAGTTTTCACATTTGGTGTTGTCCCAGTTCTCTTTTCCCCTTTATTACCTGTGCTTATGTTCCATATCCAAGTGACCAATGACAAATCCAATGTCATGAAAATGTACCCGCACATTCTCCCCAGGAATCTGATAATTTGGGTCTTTCATTTAGACCTTTAATCTATGTAGCTTCAACTACTTTTGCATATTGGTTTAAGATGTAGGTCCAACTTCATTCTTTTACATGTAAATATCCAGTTTTCCACCTGAATAAACACTACCAGATCCAGATTTCCCAGCACAGTGTGTTCAAGATACCATCCTTCTCCTACGGTACACTGGTCAAAGATTATTTGACCATATACATGACTCTTTGTTTGTAAGCTCTCTCTTCGACTCCACTGGTCTTCTTGCCTGTCTTTATACCAGTGCTGTGCTGTTTTTGGTCATTGCAACTTTGTAGAAAGTTATGAAGTAAGAACATGAGAGTGGTCCAGATCGGTTGTTATTTTCAGAATTGTTTTGGATAGTCAGAAATCCCTTGTGATCGGGTGAATTTTTCTATTTCTGAAAAAAATGCCACTGAAATATTGATAAGGACTGCACTGAATGGACAGATTATCTTCAGCAGTATTGATGAGTGAATGACATCAAGTGTTCTAATAGACAAGTATAGGATTCCTCCCATTTACCTGTGGTGTCTTTAATTTCTTTCAATGTTTTGTCATTTTCAGTGTACAAGTCTTCAGTGTAAATTCTTCAGTTATGTTTATTCCTTAAGTATTTTACTCTCTTTAGTGCTGTTATAAATAGAATTGTTTTCTGTCTTTCCAGTTTTTTTAAATTTCTTAGTCCTGGAGATTAAACTAGGATGTAAGATGTGCTAACCCATGTTATGCCATATTGCTACACCCCTACCCCCTGGAATGATTTTCTTAATTTCCTTTTGAGGTTGTCCATTGTCAGGATATAGACATGCAACTGATTTTTACATATGTGGATTTTGTATCCTGCAGCTTTGCTCAACTCACTTATTAGTTCTAAGCATTAATCTTGCTGGATCTTCAGCATTCTTTATGCATAAGCTGCCATCTGTGGTGGTTAAGCTTAATTGCACCAACTTGATTGGCTTGAGAGCCACTGAGGGGATTAGTAAAGCGCACTTCTGGGTGTTTCTTGGTGTGTTATGGAGGAATGACCCGGAATACTCTTTCTGGCCCCTCACCGCTTCCTCTCTGGAGCCACTCCACTGCTCTGCTTCCTGGCTGCCGTCAACTAAGCAACTTTGCTCTGCCATATTGGTTAACCATGATATTGCTGCTTTGATGTAGGCTAAGAACTGAATCCCCTGGAACCTTGAGCCAAGTTAAACGTCTTCTACTTTCAGCTGTGGGTATTGAGTATTGTGTCTTGCTGAAAAGAAAACAGACTAATACATCATCTGTGAACTTCTTCATTTCCCTCTTAGGTGTTTTTATTGCTTTCCTCGACTATGTCTGGCTCAGACTGCGGATACCACAGTGTTCACCAAAAATGTACATATCAGGAAAAGAAAAATTTGTATAAATACTTTACTGCTAAATTTATTGAGACATCAAGTTATCTTTGGCCTCTGAAATTATAAGAGGTACTCAAAGTGGTGAGCATTTGCTTTCAGACATTTATCGGTACAGTGAACTGCTGAAGTATGTATACATTTTTTGTAGACTGTATATTGAATAGAAGTGGTGAAATCAGCTGTAATGGTTTATACATTGTATCAATTTGAGAAGTTTAGAAGCTTACCTCAGTAATTCAGCAGTTCTCCATCCTAGGGTGTAGAGGACATGCACTAGGGTGGCTGTTTATTCTCTAGGGTGTTTTAATAGTTCATTCATTATGTCAATTTGAGAAGTTTAGAAGTTTAAGTGACTCAGCAGGGGCCAGAGACCTCACTTTGTAACTACCCTCTTTCTGTGCAAGAGGAAGGCATGGAGATGGTGTGAGTGCTACACCCACCCTGGGGTGGATAGCTTGCTCACAATATGAGGGAGGAAAAGAGGCTTGTTCTCCCCCTTTTTTGCTCTTGCTGCTTTTGCTCTCTTCTGTCACCTTGAACTGTTACCGCTCGCTATACCACCCTGCCTTGGAGCCAGCTGATTACAGACTGAAACCTCTACAAACTGTGAGCTAAATAAACCCTTCCTCCTTCAACTTTGGTTGTTGGGTATTTTGTTCTAGTGACAAGAGAAAATTAAGGAATGAGCCATCTTTCCCTCTTCCTAATTTTAGATGAAGAGCTTTCAGTCTTTCATCATTGAGTATAATGTTCCTTTTGGGCTTTGTATTTATTCTTTTATTATCTTGATGTAGTTTCAGTCTATTCATAGTTTGTTGGGTGTTTTTTAAATCATGAAATGGTGTTGAATTTTGTCAAATGCTTTTACTATATTAATTGAGAGGATCATGTGGTTTTTGTCCTTCATTTTGTTAATGAAACTTTTTTTCTTTTTGAGACAGGGTTTCACTGGATATTCCAGGTTGGACTTGAAATCACACTGTAGCCCAGGCTGGCCTTGAGCTCACATTGTAGCCTAGGCTGGCATTGAACTCACAGTGATCCTCCTCCTTCAGCCTCCTAAGTACTGAGATTACAGTGCCAGGTCTATGAAACATACTAAACTGGTCAACTTTGATATGTTGAACTATCTTTGTATTCTGGGAAAAATTTTGTTTGCTAGTATTTGCTTAAGGTTTTGGCATCAGTATTCATCAGGGATATTGGTTTGTGGTTTGGGGTGTGTATGTGTGTGTGTGCATGTGCAAGTCTTTGACAAGGAAAATACTGGCCTCACAGAATGAACATGGACATGTTCTCTTCTCCTCTTCAATTTTTTGAAGAGTTGAGGAGGATGTTAAATCTTCCTGAATGTTAGGTAGAATTCTCTAATAAGGCCATATGGTCCTGGATTTTTTTGTTGGGAAGTTTTTGATGATTGACTGAGTCTTAGTAGTTATTGGCCTGCTTAGATTTTCTGTTTCTTTATGAGTTAGTTTGGGTAGATAGCGTATTTCTTGGAATTTTTCCATTTCTTCTAGGTTATCCAATTTTTTGGCCCAGAGTTGACCACGATATCCTTTTATAATCTTAATTTTGGTGGCATCAGTTGTAAATTCCTCTTTTATTTCTGAATTAGTTATCTGTATCTTTTAAAACTAGACGTATATCACCCACTTAATAGGGCTACCTTAGTCCTATGCACATTCTTCATTCTTCTACTCCTTCGTAGCTGTAGTTCTTCAAATTCATGTGTTATTGATATCACAAATTACAGCTTTATATGTTGTATGTCCATTAACATATATTTTGTTTTAATTTTTTCATAATTTAAATCCTTTGCACCAAAATTACAAAAATATTGGTGAGTGTAATTGTTTTATCTTTGCCAGGCAATATGTTTTCATTGGGCTTCATGATGTTATCCACCTTCCTTTCTTTTCCACCTAAAGGGCTCTCTTCAGCATTCCTTAGCATTCCGTTAGAGTAAATCTAGTGTGATGAATTCCATCAGAAATTTGTTTAGTATTCTTTAAAATATGTTCCTTCACTGCTAAA
The DNA here is from genome assembly GCA_004027595.1 of Dinomys branickii. Taxonomy (NCBI): domain Eukaryota; kingdom Metazoa; phylum Chordata; class Mammalia; order Rodentia; family Dinomyidae; genus Dinomys; species Dinomys branickii. Next base: position 1,167 of record PVLD010025065.1, on the reverse strand, counting down.
ATACCTATTCTTCTCAGAGTCTTTACTTACCTTGCTTTCTGGTTACTCATTCATACGTAACAAACCATCTAAATGTAGTTACTTATCAAAATAATATCCATATTTATTTTGTTTATGAATCTGCAAGTTGGACAGGATTCCCTCAGACATAACTTCTCTGCTGTGGGCAGCATGAAGTCTGAGGACGGGGCCATCAGGTCTGGGAAAGTGCTAGGGATGCAGCCACTGGTGCATCTCAAGCATCTCTCTAGGTGAAATCTCGTGCCGTGTTTTCAGAGCCATCAGACTTATAACCTGTCAGCTCAGGGACAGAGACACGGGGATACTATACTGTTTTCTGTCACCTAACAATCTCACAATGTCTTTTCTGCTCTACTCTTTTTCTTAGAAGTTAGTCACACAACCACTGTCTTAGTTACTTTTATCATTGCTGTGGCAAACTACCTGACACCCAAATGTAAAGGAGATTTATTTCAGCTCACAGTTTGTAGAGGTTTTCGTCCATAGCCAGCTGGCTCCTAGGAAGGGGGCGTGGCAGATGGGCGTGGCAGGGGGAAACAGTCCATGGCAGGCAGGCAGGAAGCGGCAAGCAGCCAACAGCAACCCTCCCTTTCCCTTTTATCCATCCGGGCTACAAGCCTTTTAGGTGTTGCTTCCCCAAGTGTGGGGCTTCCACTATTCACACCCAGAACTATGCCAAACCAATCAGTGAGCTAATCCAGTACCACACACTCTTAATCCCAGTATCACACACCTTAGAAGAAGCCACTTCCAAAAAGCCCCAACCATGAGTACATGAGGCTTTGGAGGCCATCCAGATACAAGCCATCACACCCACCATAGTCACAAAAAGCAATTAAATTTTACCTTGTGATGGAGGAGTGTCAAAAGTAATTGCAAACTGAACTATACTAGAAAAAGACAAATTGAAATCAACTACTGAGAGCTCAGCTAGTTTTAAGCTTGAATTTCTTAGCCCTGGAAGCTGAGGCTCAATGAGGATAACTGAGTTGCTCAAACTTCACTCAAGATAAGCACCAAGCTGGAATAAAACCACTTTCTTGACTCAGTGTTTGAGCTATGACTCCAGAGTAAGATCTTTTTTCCTACAGATAATAGCAGTCCGAAATTAGTATTATTTTTCTTTTTGATGATTTAACTGGTTAG
>PVLD010025064.1:0-24345 GCA_004027595.1 Dinomys branickii | reverse complement strand
AACTGATCAAAAGGGCCATCATCTGTGTAACCTGAGTAACAAAGATGAAGGTAACATTATGTAGGACAGCATCCAGAGCTAATTCCCTTCTATGTTCTCTATAATTCTGTATTTCCTCAATCGTTTTTGTATTAGCAGAAATGAAGATAACTTTATATTATACAGCATCCAGTGCAAATTCCCTACTATCTTATCTATAGTTTGGTATTTCCTTTAATGTTTTTGTGTTAACTAATGTGAAGATAACTATGTAGTACAACGTCCAGTTCTAATTCCCTACTATATTCTGTATAACTTTGTATTTTCTGTATTGTTTATGGCTTTTCTGGTTCATATGTCTCCATTCTTTTGTCTTTAAAATAAAATTAAAAAAATAAATGTATTTCTTGTATGCAGCATATTGTTGGCTCTTGATTCTTGATCCATTCTACTAGTCTATTTCTTTTGATTGGTGAATTGAGACCATTTACATTAATGGTTATAACTGATATGTATTGATTCATCCATGTTATGTTATTTTCCTGTTGTTGATTCCCTTTTTCTTCCTCTGTTTAATTACTTGCATTGCCTGGTGGATTGTTGCTATTGGATTCATACAATTTGAGTCCTTGTTATCTCATTCTAGAATGTCCTCCCAAATAATTTGGAGTGCTGTTTTGGTAGTGATGAATTTCTTCAATTGTTCTTTGCCGTGGAGGTATTTTATTTCTCCATCAATTTTGAAAGACAGTTTTGTGGATACCTTAATCTGGGTGGGAGGGATCTTTTGTTTTAAGGCTCTAACACTCCATTGAAGATCTCCTTGACTTGAGAGTCTGTGTTGAGAAGCCTACTGTGATTCTGATGGTCTTTCTTATATAGCTGATTTATTACTGTAACTTTTTAATGTTCTGTTCTTGTTTTGAGTTTCTGGAATATTGACTATTATATGCCTTGGTACAGATTTTTTTTGATCATCACTAATTAGAATTCTATATGCCTCACTATATGTCAAATTCTTTTTCAATGCTTGGGAAATTTTCTGCCATTACTTCGGTGAACAGTTTTTTTTTTTTTTTTTTGCTTTGTTTTTTTTGAGACAGGGTCTCACTTTGCAGTTCAGGATGGCCTTGAGCTCACTTTGTAGCCCAGGCTGGTCTCAAACTCATGACAATCCTCCTGCCTCAGCCTCCTGAGTGCTGGGATTATAGGTGTGTGCCACCATGCCCAGCAAGAACAGTTTTTTTAAACATTTGCGCTATATCCTGCTTTTTTATTCACAATTATCAATCTTATGTTATTCTTTTTTACAACATCTAGCAGCTGTTGGATTTATTTTTCATGGTCCTTGCTATTTTTAACAAATATTTGGTTTCATGATCACAAACTGCCATCCTGTCTTCTAGGTCTGATAGTATGTCCTCATTTTGGCTTATTCTACTACATATACTTTTAATGGAATTTTTAATCTCCTGGGTATTTATTTGAATCTGTTTCATTAGTTCCATTTCTTCCCTATGTTGGGTGTTCATGGTTTCCCTAATTTTCCTAAGCTTCCTTATTTCTTTTTAAATCAGTATCTGTTCTAGAGTCACTAACCATGTTTCCATTATGTTCACCATCTCTGTAGTGATATGAGAAATTATTTTTGATTTCATTTTTTTCTAGAGCCTCTTTCATCTGCTTTGTACTTCTATTGTTACCACTTCAGAGAGTCTAGGGTGTTTGCTTTCACATTGTTCAGCCTCATTGTCCTCTCGACTTCTCTTTGTGAGCTGGAAGTCTGGGCTTACATCTTGCTTAGTGTCTGCTCATTTTCTACTTTTTTTTAGTTTGATTACTGGGTTGATAATTTTGCCTATGGCAGGTAGCTTTATTGCTGGTATTTAGAACCCTTTGGAAATGACTACTTCTCAGAGGTGTCTTTTAATCTTTTGTATTTTCAATCTTTTGGAAGATCCTACCTCTTCAATTTATTGAGGATTAGAAGTTGCTACTTATTTGGCTTAGTCCCTGGTTCTTTGGTACTGGCTCATATAGTATTGTATATGACCCCTAGGCAATCTCAGTCTTGGCATGTCAGGAAGATCAACTGATTGGAACAATTATGTCACTTTGGGTAAAGTGGTACAATCAGCAACAACAATGGCATCAAACATAGTTTAGAAAATGATGAATTTTGGTAACTACTTCATCACCTTTAACTATATGAACTACATCCGTGGTTATATACAAAAGCTAAAGCAAGCCAAAAGTTATATACAGTGAATACATCCTCAGTGTCATGATTTTATAGGAGAAAATTAAAAAGGAGTTAAGGAGAAAAATAGAGAAATAGAAGAGGAAGAAATTAGAAGCAAGAGTGGAGGACAAAGGAATATTATGCAAACTTTGGGAAACTGGTGTAAAGGGCAGTGTATGTAGTGGCTAAAGCTGGAAATTGTTCACATATTTGTGGGCAAGGCAAGGCTGATCTGAGAATGAAGAGTGCCCAAAGCAATCAAGTCACTTCAGTGCTGAAATACCTTGCCTGAGACATTTCCAATCATTAGTTCCTAGGCAACCCTGTGTCGCATAACACTTTGTCAAATGTGTAAAGAGATGCCCTTACAGTGATTGGGTAGTTCTTTTTCTCCTATCTGGAGAGAGGGCTCCACCTGACCTCAGATTTCATCTCTTATCTATTTATTTCTTCATCCTCTCTCTGTTCTTTACCTGGAAACATTGAGAGCTGTGCTGGGTGCAGTAGATAGGAGGGAAAGAGAGAAGAAAGAAAGAAAAACAAGAACAGAACAGAGCAACAACAAAAAACAGAAACAATGTTCACAGTCGTATAAAAACAAGAGCAAACAATCAAGAAAAAAGAGAACAAAATAAAAATAAAATAATTATAAGAAAAAAATGTCCACTTCACGGTGTGTCTACTTACACTGGCAGAAAGAGTGGGCAGACAGAGCCCAGACCTGTGTTGATTAATCCCATCAAATCAGGTGTAGATGGAAGGTGAGGTTATAGATAATTGTAGCAAACCTGCACCTGAAGTTTCACTGAAGTTCAGGCTGATTTCTGGCTGTGTGGTTGGAACTCTGTTTAGCTGCAACACTTTCCATGCCTCACGGTGACTTGTACTCAGCTCTTTGCCAACTTATATTCAGGTCCTTGACCTCCTGCTGACTTGAACTCAGCTCCACTTCACCTTGATATTGGGAGCTGCTAAACGGAACCAGCCCACAACTGTTCTGAGTTCAGAGCTCAATTGGTCAAACACCATTGCTCTTTTCTTAGGTGAACCAGAATAACTTACCAGCTACAGCAGTCCCCTGTGTCCACAGCTCTGTCCCACCCATTTCTTCCTGGAGGCTGCTGGGGTTGCCAGTAGTCAACATGCATTTACAGGTTCAAGCCACCCCACCCACACAGTGAGTCAGCACTCAGGAAGAAAGTGCTACTTGCCACCTCCTTTTGCACTGAGGTCTTTCTTTTTGCTCTCCCTGTGGGCTTCAGGTTCCTACTTCAGTTTCTTCTTCTTCTTCTTCTTTTTTTTTTTTTGTACTAGGAATTGAACTCAGGACCTCATGCTTGCCAGGCAGGTGTGATTCCACTGAACTATATTCCCGGCCTTATAATTTCCAATTCAGATCCTTGCTGGGTCCCAGAGACTCACTCCTCTCCTTCTCTTCCTGATGTTACTATATTACAGTGTCTGGACACTAAATCTCAGAGAGGCTGTTTCTCTGCTGTTTACCACTCTGTCATCTTCCCAGAAGTTCCTTGAGACCCTGTTTGGGTCACACTCCCACAACTCTAAGGATTTTTTCACCTCCCTTAGCCCCAGCCTGGAGCACCCTGTAACTAGGGTGAGCACTCAATCTGCGTTTTTAAAGCTGAACAGCTCCTTTCTATAATAACATTTTTTATTTTTAAGAACAACTTCAGAGAGCTATATTCATTTATATAGTATACAATTTACCCACTTACTGTGTAAAATCCAATGGCTTTTAGTATATTCACAGAGTTGTGCAGCTATCACCACAACCAAATTTAGAACACTTTCATCACCCTGAAGAGAAAACCCCTTACCTTGTAGCAATGACTCCCAGGGCTGTCATTTCCAGTTGACTCTCTCTCTCTGCCCACACCTCAGCCCTAGGCAACCACTGATCTATCTTCTGTATTTAGAGATGAGCCTCTTCCAGACATTTTTAATATATGGAATCATACAATATGTGCTTTTCTGTAGCTGGCTTCTTTCAGCATAATGTTTTCAGAATATTTATGATGTCATTTTCCTAAGAGATCCTGTATTGCCCATGGTGACCTCCTGTGCTTAATTGCTCTTTCTGTGTTACTAAATATTGCCTCACCAAACAGACCATAAGTACCTAGCAACCGTGATGTCTGTGGTTTTGTGTGCCTAGAAACAGGACTGCTTGGTATTAAGAAGTGCTCTTCCCAATCACGTTTTGGGGATCACTTAGAGGGGTGTTTCTGTAGAACACCCCAAACCACTCTGTGGGTGGCTTCCTGAGCCAGCTGATCCTGCTCTAGAATTTTAGAATTGAGAACCCAGACATTGGATTCCACACCTTCTCCAAGGCCAGAGACAAGATGATCATGTCTGCTGCTATGCAGGAGGTGGGGCCTGATAGAAGAGAATGCAGCTCACACAAAGAGATGAACCAACTAGAAACCTGACAGCATTCAAATGCCAGGGTTCATTCATCACTGATTTCTCATGAGCATCCCTGACCTTCCTACGTTGTCGGGCATGTTTTATACATTTCAACATATTTTACAGTAAATATTTAGGCAGAAGAATTATCAGTGCAACTGGAATACACAAGGAAGTTTCAAAGTATGGGTCAGCTGTCCCTGGGGGTATTATATTAATGGGCTATCACACTAATTTAATTAATATTGAGTCTGGTGGTTTTAGCACTGTAAGTATTTACATTGGCTGAAGATGCTTTCTATGAAAAAAATTCAAGTTCTTAACTTATATTAGTGATGCATTAAACTTTGAGGGCATTTTTCTGATTTTTAAAAAATGCCTTACATGTTGAGGTTGTAACTCAATGGTACAATACACACTTAGTTTGGGAAAGACCCTAGTTTGATCCTCAGCACTTAAAAATTCATTACATAGTGTGTGTTTTATGGAATACAATCAGACTTTTTTCTTCTCCATTTCATTGGTTTGAAAGAATAGATGCTCTTTCTCATTAGACTTGCTTATTGTCATGAAATAAGTAATTAGAAATGGAAAACAGGAAGAAATTTCAGACATGCAGAATATTTTTGCATGTTAAATGTATGTTTTAGCATTTTGTGCATTCACTGAATACTTAGAAATGAAAGACAGGGTTAATTTGTTGTTACCTTAGAAATCTGCATCTATTTATCTGCTGTTTAAAGAAAAGATCTGGACCTTGAGACCTTAGAACGTTTTGGGTCTTGACACCTTAAAACATATATGTTCACTCAGGGGTGTATAAGATAAAGCTAAAAAAAAAATCCTAACCCCTTTTACTGTACTTATTCTGTGTGGGTATGTGTTGCAAGTAAGAAGTTTTATTGACCTTTGCAACAATTCTGTGTACCTAGTGGAGATTTTTGGCCTTCTTTAATGCTTCTTTTTTCCAGTGTCCTATTTTATCTCTGTTTATGGACAAACCTTGACATCAGTTGTTTTTACTAACTTATGAAAGGATTGCTGGGCAAAGCTTTGAAGGACAAAGATAAGAGAAAGAAAAATATAATTTGAGAAGTGAAGCAGAAAAAAAAAGAAAGAAGGATAGGATAGTTCAAGAAAGACTGCTGACACTGGGGTGAGTGAAAGGGCAGGTGGTCCTAGCAGGAAAGAGGTGTGGATGTGGGAGGTGAACATGAACAACTGTGGGGTATACAACCTCATCTTTAGCAGTGTGCAGCCTGATATTAGGAGTTTGTAGTGACATGGTAGTATAGGACCTCACAAATGTGCAAGGTTTTTCACTGAGGCAGAATACAAGGATCTAGGTAGTTTCAGGGTATGAGGTAAGACTTGAGGCTGGAAGGATCCGGGGCCCAAAGCTGTAAAAGTTCTGGAAACCATGCTATCACACTGAACAGGGACTTGTCCAGCCACTTTATTAGGAGCACTGCTTAGATATGACAGGCATATTTGGCTAGGCTCTGGTCTAATCACAAAAATGACTTCTACCTGGTTTTTGTACAAGTGGCTAGCAGGTTTTGTAGAAGACTTGAAAGGGAAAACATTCTGCTGCTGAAACACTAGGAAGCTAGAAATTTTCCCTAGGGAAGTACTTCTCCAGCTTGATGTGTCAAGAAAGTTGAAAGCTGCTCTGGTGGGAGCTGAGCTCATCTGTGATTCTGAACAGGGAGGTCTTCTCCTACCTCTCATGGAAGCTCCTTTAGCTCCAGCTGCCTTGGGTCACTGATGTCATAATGAGCCATGGAAGGGGACAAGGAAATGCTTCTTTGAGGGAGGAGGTCAAGGTGTGAAGTAATGATGAAAGGAAGGCTGTCTAGTAGGGCTGTGATCCTCAAGGATCATGAGTACTGGCCCACTAGCATCCAGGGGAAAGTGTCAAAGGGGAAGACATACAGGTTTGAATCTTGCATGTCATCTGGCATGTTTGGGTCCAGTAGGATGGTTATTTTATTTCACTTTATTTTCTGTAAATAGGACTCACCAAGTGTCTGATGTATAAAATTGAGTGGGCCCCAGGAATGGAGAAATGGAATTTATTTAGACCTCAGCCAAGAAACCAGATCCAAGTTTAATTAGTGGCTTGATTTTAGTGTGTTTCTCTTCTGTGTTGATGAATGCACAATCTATGGATGGTGAGGGAAGGGGAGTCTTTATAACTCACTTTCTCCATCTCTTGTGCAGGGTCCTGCAGACTCAAACAGATGGTGCAGAGTGCCACACAGAACGAAGAGACCCAGCAACACTAATGACCTCAATGGGGACTCTTACTCATATAGAATGTATTTACATGGTGTCATAAGGGGAGCGGGGCATATCAGGAGAGAGAAGTGTGTCTTCCTTTGGATGCCACTGCTGCACAGGCCAGGAGGTCTGAGACAGCCTCAGTTAAAGGTTGGAATTACAGAAGTCCAGGCAGGCATCACAGGGCAGTGAGTAGATGCCAAGATGTGGGAGGGAGAAGAATAAGACAAAGAGGAAAACTGTCAATAGATACCATCCATATTTTTGTTTTTCTCTTCTTTATCTAACTTCAACCAGACTTATATCTCTTTTATTCCTTAATGCTCCTTGCCAAGGTCATTCATGACGCATAAATCATCAAGTTCAGTGATAAATGTGAAGGCATTCCTTACTGACCTGTCAATATACATTTGACACTGGTGACCATTTGCTTGCAGCAAAACTACCTTGGCCTCAGATAAATATACTCAGTCTTGCTTTCCCTGCTCCTTTCCTGGGCGCTCCCTTTGAGTTCCTCGGAGCCATTCTTTCTGTTGGTGCGGTCAAGGGTGTAAATCTGTAGGCATTTTTCTTCATTCTCTTTTCTCAATGGCTCTCGATATATTTATCTCCAACTCTAAACACGTCTCACATGAGACTGCAGGTGCTGGCTCTCCTCTGCCGGAGTATGTGGTTAGGCTAAGTTACATGTCCGAATCAAACTTGTCTTTCCTTTTGTTGTTCTCCAGCCTTCCCCAGTTCTCTGACTGTGTGGACTAAACACACTGGTGTTATCCCTGAACCTTTCTCTTGCATCCTATATCCAGTTGAACAGCAAAGGCTCTCAGCCACACAAGGAAAATACACCCAAGGTCTGTCCACTCTCATCATATTCATCATGACCACCCTCCTTCAAACTACGGTGCTGTCATTTCTCACCAGGATTTCTTTTCAGTAGATGAACAAAAGCCTAACTCATGCCCTTGCTTCTTCTGTTAGCCCTGTGTGGTAGAAGATCAACAAAGCACGTTTGGTTGTTCAAAACTTGTGTATTTTAAAGAACAGCTAGCCCCTGCCTGGCTGCTAGGAAGTAACCTAAAACCTTGGAATATCCTGCTTAACAATAGTGTCTTTGTTTATCTGAGATCTCAGGCCACCCTAGATAATTTATACTAGTAATGTGATTAACAGTCACTGCCACATAATATCAGTAGCAGCTTTATTTCTGGAGGAATGGAGACTGTGATGGTTGATTTTGTGTATCAACTTGATGAGTCCACTGCTCAGCCAAGATATTTATTATTAAAACTATTTATCTATTCATTTAGTTTTAAAAGAAAGTTGAAATTTTTATTAGCACACGTTTGCAGTACTATGACAATGATTACATTTATCATGGGGGGTTTTGGTGTGTGTACATACAGTCCACACAGCCCAGATAGATAGTCAAACATTATTCTGCATATTTCTGGCAAGATTTTTCTTTCTTTCTTTTTCTTTCTTTCTTTCTTTCTTTCTTTCTTTCTTTCTTTCTTTCTTTCTTTCTTTCTTTCTTTCTCTCTCTCTCTCTCTCTCTCTCTTTCTTTCTCTCTCTCTCTCTTTCTTTCTTTCTCTTTCTTTCCTTTATTTCTCTCTCCTTCCTTCCTTCCTTCCTTCCTTCCTTCCTTCCTTCCTTCCTTCTCTCTCTCTCTCTCTCTCTCTCTCTCTCTCTCTCTCTCTCTCTCTCTCTGCTGAGAATAATATTTAAGTCTGTGGATGATGAATAAAGCATATTGCCCTCTATAAAGTGGGTGCCCTTCATCCAATCAGTTGAAGAATTTAGTAGAAAAAGATGGACTTTTTCTTTTTCAAGAGGGAATTTTGCCGACAGATCTTTGGACTTGGACCACAGCTCTTTCCTGAGCCTCCAGCCTATTGACTGTCTCAAAAGATTTTGGACACAGTCAAGCCTGTGCAAATATTTGAGCCACTTTCTTAAAGTAGATCCATCTATGCACATCCTGTTGGTCCTGTTTTTCTGGAGAACCTCGAGTAGTATATTGAGTAATTGAAGTCAGCCACTTTGTGAAGTCAGTGATGCCTACAGGGTCAACACCCACTAAACATCCTGAACACTGATGCTGAGGTGAGCGCCCCTCAGTGGCAATGCTTTGAGAGGTTTGTTTTATTTTTTTAAATTCAAACAAGTTTGCCAGAAGGGTTAATGCTTCCTGTATGATTCATCAGGGAAAGGATAAATGGGAGTCTGCACCTTTTTGGAACTTTCCCCACTGCTCTGACTTTAATCTGTAGTTTTGCACTGTACTAAACCATAATAGTGAGTATTCCTAACAAGTAGTCATGAAGGATTACATTAAACACCACTCCCAACAATATTTTCTTTATAATAAGTTTTTAAATATGAATATAAATCAGATTATAGTTTTTTGTACAGTGAAAGCCAAAACCCACAGGACCCTTCACAAGTTTCACCTCCCCATTTCCTTTGTGATCTCAGCTCCTACTTCTCCGTTGCTCACAGACTTGACTCACGGGCTCTGCTGTTTTCCTTGAATTCTCTAACCCCAGAATTGTTCTTTACTATGTCTTCTGCCTGGAAGGCTTTTTACTCAAATATCTATGTGACTCACTCTCTTGCCTCTTTCTGCTCAATGCCACTTAACTGAAAAAAACTTCTTTGACTACAGTGTAAAAAATAGCATCCCAGGGCCCCCATTACTTTTGTTTCCTCTTTCCCAGTTTTGTAATTTGTTTAGAGCATTTCTCACCACTTGACAATATTTTTATGTGGTTGTGTGATCATTAGCCACTAACTCTCATTTCTTCCTTAGTAACTACATTAAATATAACTTGTCTTCTACTTCTACTGCCATTCACATAGTCTGCTTTTTGCTTTTGAAAATTAAAAGATTAAATTGTGATAGAAGTAATATAAAGTTTACCACTTTAACCACATTAAGTATATAAATCAGTGGCATTGTGGCATCACTATGTCATGCAGTCACTGTCACTGTCCATTGTTAGAACATTTGTCATCCCCAGAACAAACTGTGTCTCTTAGACAAGTCCCTACTCCCCTTACCCACCAGACCAGGGTAATCTCTGTTCTGCTTTGTAGCTCTATGAATTGGCCTATTTTAGGTCCCTCATATAAGTTGTATCATGTAAATCTTGTCCTTTTGTTCCTGGCTTATTTCACTTAGCATAATATCTTCAGGGTCACCCGTACTGTACAGTGTGTCAGTATTTCCTTCCTTTTGATGGCTGAATGACATTTCACTGTATGTAGGCACCACATTTTAACCATTTCATTCATGTCAGTGAACATTTGAGTATTTCTGTTTTCACTATTGAACAACGATGCTATGAATATTGATACACAAGTATCTGAGTCTTGTTCTCAGTTCTTTTGGATGTAAAACTGCTGAACTTATTTTTATTTTATTTTTCACAGCAGCTGCACTGTTTTATATTCCCGTCAGCAAGGCGCAATGGTTCCAATTTCTGTACATCTCCATCAACACTTATTTTTCTCCATTTTAAAAATAATAGCTTTCCTAATGGGCATGAAGCAATTGCATATTGTGAGTCACATAATCTCACTTCATCACCTGGCACCTCGATTGATGACACTGTTTCCTTGGGAATTCGATGGTCTTAGCCACTTCCCGTGTTGTTGAGACATGACACCAGACACTCATGACTTGATGGAGGAGAGGTTTATTTAAGTTCACAATTTCAGAAGTTTCAGTCCGTTGCAGGGTCAAATGCAGGGATGGCGTGGAGGAAGGTCTTGCCTAGAGGAAAGCTGCTCATGTCAAGCGGGGTGGGAAGTAGAGAAGGAGAAAAATGAGGAACCAGGAGGGAAGATGTACTCTTCCAGGTCATGTGCCCTGTGAACTGCCTCTTCTGACCAGGCCCCACTCCCAACAGCAAACTTGGCCCCCGAATCCATCAATGGGTACAGTGCCTCCATCATTCAATCATTCTCCAAAAGCCCCACCTCTGAACACACGAGGCTCTGGGGTGACACCCCTGACATAAACCAGAACCCCACTTGCTGTCTGAGTTTGCCCGCTCTGATGCATTTGACCATTTTTTTTTCCCATGGCTATATCTAAAACGCAGTACTGATGTGGATTTTGTAAAAAAATATTTTTCCATAAAGATGCAGGTACAAATGATGAGTCTGAAAAGTGTATAGAGAAGAGAGCATCAAAAGAGAAGTTGTGGTATTTATACATACTGCAGTCCTCCTCTGCCATACAGCGAGATGGACTCGAGTCATCTGTAGGAAAATGGGCGCACCTTGACATTATCATGTGAAATGAAATAAATCAGGCGCATGGGCTTAAATACCGCATGGTTTCTCTTACATGAGAATCCCAAAATATAAATAAAATAAAAAAAAAGATTGATAATCGGTGGGAGAGAGATCTTTCTTGCAAGAGAACGGGATTAAGAGATTGATGGAGGGGGATAAACAAAGGAAATCAGATGTGTTTCATACATGTACCAACTCTCCTCAAGGAACATAAACATTATGTACTAAAACATGTACTAGTAAAAAATAAAAAAGGAATATTAGGGTAGATCACTCAGGAGTATTACTAAAAGTAGAAGAGAAGTCAGAACACAAGAATGTGAGAAGGGTCTCACAGTGGTAAGGAGGATAGAATTTGCGGGCGGAATTTACTGGCACTGTTCTAAAGCAGACGTTTTGAAGTCTAGATTATGACAATGAATAGTAAGCAGATCACAACATAAAATTTAAGAACAGTTTATATTTGCTGGAGAAGGTGAGAAGGGGAGTAAAACATCAGAACATTGACAAGAGTATGAGGAATTATCATTATTACTTTTCAAGATGATTCACAGTAAAGAAAAGAGGTATTGGTGAAGAGCGGAGGGAAGAGTTTTTTCTTTTTAATCGGAACAAAAGGGTAGTAGCTCAGCCACAGAAATGAAGCCCTGGATCACAGGGCTTGCAACTTCTGGTATCATTGAGGTTTCAACCAACACCCCAAGCCGGGGCCAGATCCTGACCAGACAGATTCCATCTTGGAGAGGTAGCTCCTTCACCTTTCTTAATGCCTGCAACCAACTTGAACGTCATTTTGAAAAGAAAATAAAGATAAGATTGATGCGGTCATAAGCTTTAGCAGCCTTGATCTCTCTCTCAAGAGAGCAGCCGTGATTTTAAGGACCCCAGCATACAAACAATCAGCATCATAGCTTTTTTCACGTGGCTGGCAACTAACATCTCCTCTGAGAAATGAAGCTTTGCTTTAAAAATACAGTTATTTACAGTGGCAATGCAGTGGCAATGCAGTCCAGGCTTGCAACCAAAAATCATTTAGCAGATCAGAGGTCCCAACACCAACTAAAAGAACGCATAGTGGCTAAGGATGTAGGGGAACCTTTGATTACTGGGAAATGCAAACTTTTATGATGAAACAAGAAATGTTCCAAGGAGAACAAGAGTTCATAGAGGGCCTGGAGCTGCCAGAAAGGTGCATCATGTGCTCATGTTATAGTTGTCTGTTGTTTCAGAGGATGAACTTGTGCATACATTTAGTCATCTGAAGCTTCCCTACCTCTGCATGAAGATCTGTTGGCAAGAATGGGAAACACATTCAAAACCGGCAGAATAGAGGAGCAGATTGTGTCCACTCTTGGCGACTGGTTTCCAAATTTAAATGTCTCTAAACTCTAATGTGATTTAAAGCTGGAGGTGGAAGTTCTTTCTCAATAGAAACAATGTCCAGAAGTCATTGACTTTTGAGAATGTCTTGAGTCTCCTTTCAGTTGAGAACTACATCTAGGAAACTTCCTAGGTATTTCTTAAACTCGCCTACTCAAATACTATTTAGAGTAACAAGAATATATTAGCCATTCTCTCAAAGGCCTTCCTGCTGAGCTTTAGTGAATATTGTATGGATAACACAGGAGTTAGCTCTGATATTACTTGAAGAAAGGTCAACAAGAATACTTGCATTATATGGACAAACTAGAGTGTCTAAATGATAAAATGGAGCTAATAAAAGCAAGGTATGGCTCTGCCACAGGGAATAGAAAAATAGAAAAATAGTATGGACATTAACTTTACCTGTCCTTGTTTCAGGACTTCTTGGTTTTGACTTGATCTGTACTGTGAAACATGAAAGGAACATTATCTTTATGAGCTTTAGTGGCAATCAACTCTAGTCTAAGCGCTTCAAAGACCTAGTCTTTAAAGACCTGCAGGATACAGATGTGAGAATGGGAAGGTCCTTTTGAAGAGTTTGTAGTAATTCAGATAAAGTGAAACATATCTTTAGAGTTTGCTCCCAACACCCTTTTCTGGGCCAGTCCCATGTTCTACATAGCATTTCATAATCACCAGTAGTTCAGTTGCATTTAAGTAACTGCCACCCTGTACAGTGGCCACCTGCCCAGCAGAGTCTGAGAATTTCTAAAATCCAGGAAAACCCAGTTAAGTGGCCACTATAAGGACATTTTGGTATCAGGAGTTTGGGGCATTAAACGCCCACACATTCTTGCTTGTGGTGTACATGTGGAGAATTATAGAATGAAGTATACAAACCTTAGCATTTTCTGTGGTTTTGTCTTTGTTTCTATGACAGCTGAAGGTATACAGACTATGTTTAATTGGTGATCTTCAAGATTTTTGGGTGTGCATTTAGAAACTGCAAGCCTAGTATTTTTAATCCAATAAAATATTAGTAAGATTAATTTTCTCCTAATTCTGGATTTTATCATGACTTTACAGTACCAACTAATTGTGATACAGATCATATTTGACTAAATTTAGATTTCTGCCAATAGTAGGCTATTAGTGTTTCTTCAATAAACCTAGCACATAAAATTTGAAGTTTAAACATTGATATCTAAATTCTACACTGAATATATATTTGTAGTATTTAAAACTTCACATTAAAACATAACTGCTTTGGAAAACAGATCATGTAACATAATAGGATTTTCCATTTAATTCACTAGAATGCTTTATTAATTTTTGTACATTCTTCATTTTGCATCTATTTAACCTAGCAACTATTATTTTTATCATAAAGTAGATTTAATATTTGATTTGATTTGATATTTTACTTTGCTGCTTTTTCCAATGGGTTTGTGTTTAAAGTATTTTTCTTTCTTGATTAAAAACGTTTGTGATTATATCAGCTTTATGAAGTGAAACAGCCACACTGTCTTGACAATGAAGAAAATTGTGGTTATTAAGATGTAATACTTTGAGGCGATTACTATGTAAGAAACACTGTATTCTAGACTACGGAAAGAAACTTCCACATGCATTCGTTGGAAATTTTAGGTTTAATTGAAAAGTAAGGGGGGAGACAAGTTGATTGATAAATAAAACAATAGAGAACATTTTTGTCTTAAAGTAGAAAATGTCTGATTGTATGAATGTGAAAAAAGAGCATAAAAGCTAAATTTGGGGCTCACAGTAAATTATAGAAGGCTTGTGGGAAATCAATTTTACTTCCCTGCACACAAATTTGAAAAGAAATAATAAAATATATTGAAAATTTGACAGTATTTGCTCAATTTTGATGGATTTACTTATAAAATGGAGGAAAGACTAATGGAAACTGTAAAGTTTTTTGTGCATAAATGTAGAAAAAGTGAAATTATAATTTAATTTTTTTTTACTGTTAAAGTAGCAGTGAAATCATAGTCTTCGTAAAGAAGATGAAGTGGGCTGGGGATATAGCTCAGTGGAATAAGTGCCTGCCTGGCAAGCACAAGGTCCTGAGTTCAATCCCCAGTACCGCAAAAAAAAAAAGAAGATGAAGTGGACCGAAAGCCCCCTACCCTGGCTGATTTGCAATGATGATAAATGCAAGACCATGCTGAATATTATATAGAGTACTTTAAGTGAGGATGAGAATTGGGCCATGACACTGGGTTGTTTTTTTTTTTTTTTCCGGTACCGGGGATCGAACTCAGGACCTTGCGCTTGCCAGGCAAGCGCTTATGCCACTGAGCTATACCCCCAGCCCTGGGCCATGACACTGGGGGAGGAGTGATCCCTTCCTCCTGCCCCCCATTCCTCTTCTCATGTGCCAGTTCGCTCCTGGCACCTCCCAGCATGTACACCCTGGAGAGTGGTGGTTCTCACAAGGGGTCAGGGTGTGTCTGCTAGCAAACCCAGCTCAGACATTATTTTGAACTCTATCTTTTCCCTGGCTCTACTTTCTCCTGCTAAACATACTTTCTTGAGACATAGTTGATATGGTTTTGGCTTGAATATTTTCCCATCTGTGAATTGACTCTGTGATCTTAGAAATAAAATGTAGGAGAGAGAGAGACAGACAGACAGAGAGCGAGAAAGAGAGAGAGAGAGACAGAGAAACAGAGACAGACAGAGAGACAGAGAAAGGGGGAGAGAAAAAAGATATCTCCACCTACACATTCTTTATCAGAAATTTCCAGAGTGATTACTGCATCTGCTGCAGCAACTTTCTGTTGTCTGCTTGAGAGGAGGATGAGAGGATTTTTCCCTGGGGAGTGTGGCCCTGGCTGGAGAGCTAGGAGACCAGACAGTTTTGCCAACTCCCAATTCCCTTTTCCCTGTGAAGCAGTGACTGCTCAGGAGTCATTTTCTCACAAAGTGGCTATAACTTTAGGCCATACTCACAGCCTGTCTCCATCTCTCTTCATTTTAAATTTATTTTTATTTTATGAAAAAGAAAACAAAATTTCATAATAAAATAATAAGAGAATAACAATAGTTTGTACACTGTGTATCATTATTTACATAGTAGAGTACAAGAGATAGAGCAAAAAGATTCTTCTATGCAAGAAATAAACAGGTAACACTGCAAGACTTTATTTCCAATGAAATACAATAAACTAGTAGTATAAATGGAACAAATCAGTCTCCATAACTTATGAAAGTGTTCCAATTTTCATGCTAAAGCTTTCACCTCAACTAATGTCATAACTGTTTTGTCTGGTTCTCGGTTTGAATTAAGAAAATAGTGAATGTTTACTGGGAGATGACTATGAGCAGACACTGGGTCTAGTGCTGTGAGCGATGAGTAGCCAGCTATGGAGTCCTCACATGGAGAGGCAAAGCCTGGCAGAATGTGTGGGCAGGAGAGGGATGCAGCATTGTGAACTGGCTGGAGACGCTGCTTTCACCTGCGAGGGCTTGGGAAGGCGGAGGAGCGAAAGAATGAGGCACGCGGAGTGTGACGGATAAGCAGGGTTTTAACTGGGTGCTGGGGATAAAGGGCAGAGCCTTGGTGGTAGAGGAAACTAGGTAGGTAGAGGCTGGGGGGTGGGAGAGGGATGGGTAGGAGGCCAGGGACAGTTTAGGTTAGTATCTGAGCAGCATGCAGAGGGCTAATGGTAGGATAGGCTTGTTTGCATAGCTCAGGAGTTTGGATTATTTTCTGTGGGCACTGAAACCCTCTGGGGGCTGCCTATACCTTCTTGCAAAAGTTCCTCATCTATCTGCCTATTTACAGTTTAATCGACATCTCAGAATTTCATCTAATAAGAAATCTGGAGTTTCTTTGGCCACTGTGACGTCACTTTTGAATCCTGTGCTTTTTCTGCTAACCTTTTATCTGAGTTCTGATTTTGCATGGTTTTTTATTTTTGCATTCCAGTGCTATCCACACACAGCAGGTTCATTTACTTTGGCACAACTGAGAGTTCAGTATCAAAAGTTTGCACTTTTAAGTTTTTAATAACTTTTCTCTTTTTTGCAGAAGGAGAGAGAGGAGGAGTGAGGGAGAAACAAAATATTGTTTGTTGTACTGCAGCTGAGACGAAAACATTAAGAAACACAGAAGTATTGCTGAGATTTTTGGCCCTAAAAATGATCTTAGCAAAAATCAAAAGATGTGAAAATGAAAAGGAGGATCTTGATTCATGTTATTTTTGCTTAGAAAGTTTGACAATGGAGGTTTTGAAGGGTTCTCTTGTGGTACTTAGCGAGTACTAAATTAAATACTGATTGCTAGCTCTGCTCTCAGAGAGGATTTCATGGTTAAGTGGGAGGAAGTAAGTAGGAAATTTATTAAGTAGGAAATTTTTCTCTAATGCTTGGCATGAAGTAGTTTTTATTCTTTATTTAGTGCACAAACTCCACAGTGCCACTTTGTGTTATTTTCAATAAAAGGAACAAGCACTATGAATGTTTAATAAAGAGGGACAGTTTGGTAAATATGGTAATGTACTTGATAAACAACTTTGCTATTGCTAAAAAGGTGATTACTAGAACACTATGGAATATTATTATGACGTAGTGGTAGTAGGAGGAAAACAGAGTGTACAGTTACACACCCACTGAGATTTTTAGCATTTTGGAAATTAAATGTGCTTATTATATGCACAGAGCCTGGATCCCGAGGCTCATCCAATAAGGTCACAGGAGTCCCCAAGTAGGGACTGGCTGAAGACTGCAGTCTGCCAGGTCCATAGCATACATCTACAGCCAAGTGAGCCAGAAACATTCTTGACTATGCATAAATATGTCTTCAAGAAAAAGTACTCACTTTAAGTCAACAGTGTTTCCTGGCCATCCGGGTATCAAGAAAACCATAGTTGCTTTTTGGCAACTTCCTTTGCCTCCACTTTGTCTCTCCTTGTCAGATGCTTTTCACTTGAGTGGTTTCCTCTAAGTTCGTTATACAGATAGATGATTTTCACCCTCAAAATGTTTGTGCATCAGGAAAAATAAGACCCTCTGGTTAACACAGTGTTGTCTAATTCTATGTTTGTGACTGGTGTTAATAATGAATCAGTGTATCCACATGAGGACTCATGGTTGCATCTTTCCCAGTGTATCTGGAATGGAATCAGCAAAAATAATTGCTTGGCTCTCACAGATGCAGAGTTTGCAAGGTAGATTAGGCAGACGAGCAGGTGATGAGTTATGGTGGAGGGCCCTTGGCAGATTGTCATAAGGTTGCTTGCATATTATGCAAAGATTCAGAAATAATCCTGTTGCAGCTAAACAAAAAGGGAAGAAAAAGAAAGAAAAGAAGAAGATTGATCAGTTTCTTGAATTTTGAAAACCCTGCTCTCATGGGGAGGGAGTGGTTGTTAGAGGAACTTTGTGTTCTTCCAAAAGTGGAAGTTACTTTAATGCTTTCCATTATGAGGCTTAGTCTTATTTTCTTCTCTGCTCTTGACAGTCCCGCTTCTTCCTGCCATGGATGGTGCTTGGCGACTGTGACTGTGATTTCTTGATGATACCGGTAACCAGAGCTCTTGGGGTGCAGTGCAGGGATATAGTTTCCCGTGTGTACCTCCTTTACCGTAAAGCACAACCCTATCAGTTTAGGACAAGTGAGAAAAGCCAAAAGCCATCTCAAATCTCCTCTGCTTCTGCATTATTGGAGGAGAGACATCACCTTTTTCAGAGGTGTCCAGCCTGAGGAATTAGCTGAAGCCTGCTTAAATGGGCCGATCTTGGTTTTTCTGTTCCTCCCTGCTCCTCCACATTATGTCTGACTGGTGAGTTTCAGGTTTGTGCACCCACTGGCACACCTCTGAAGTACCGCACCTCGGTGACCGTGTCTCTGGCCAGAAGCACGCAGCTGACAGCTGGCTCACTACACTGTCCTTTTCTGCTGATGCCTCACCTCCTGACCGGGAGCTCAGGGGACAAAACTGAGTGTCAGAACTCAGGGACGTTGGTAGGGGAAGGACTTTCCCCTTTATTTTCTACATGAGGGCACCTGAAACCACTGGGTTGGATACCTTTAGGGGGAAAGAGTGGAACGTGATCCCAGGTCATTGTTGCCCCAATTTTATGGCCTTTCACTATGCACTTATGCTTATTTCAGTTACTTTCTTGACTCTTGAAACTTCTAACATGCTATACAGGAAAAGCCCACATTTCCATCATCGCTTTGTTCAACTGCTGTCTCTTTCACAAATCTTTTATAGATGTCCTCAATCATAAGAGGATTCTGAAATCCCCTGCAGTAGTTCTTAAAGCCATGGAAAGCTTTTGTAGTCGATAGTATATCCATCGATTAGGATTAATCATTTCTGTGTTTTACCCTCCCTAACGGACTTTGAGAGTTGCTTGAAGGCAGTAACCTTGCCTCTTAAAGTTTTGTTTGCTTTATAATGTCAGCACTGTGCTTGACAATGGAAGATGCTCCAGAAGGTATACTGAACAAGTGAATGAGAGAATGAATGAACTGACAGTGGACTTGCTGGGAAGATGCCTTTGTTCTCTCCCAGAGAAGGGCTGCTATGGATCCAATGTGACGAATCTCTGGGGACTGGGAGCTTTGTGACTTTTGGGAAGTCTTTCTGTCTTCTGGCTGAATGAGCAGTGATAACATTAAAACTGCAACCTTGGAGTAGCTAGCAGTGATTTAGGGAGTACATTCCTGTGGGTTTTTCATAAATAAATCAACTAAATTGCTGCCACTAGCCAGTCACGCAGGACTGCTCCCCCCATGGAGCAAGTTTCTGGTGTTTACCTGGCCAAGATGCTGATAGCTATGGAAATCAGTGCAGCATTGTCACCTACTGTGCAAGTTGGGGCTTCTTGCTTTCTTTTGTCCTTTGGAAGACTTCTCCACCCAACTAGGAGAGAAGGGAACATTGTTCAGTCACTGTGGTTGTGGCAGCTTGAGGCAGCTACCTTCAGGCGTTCCCTACAATGTGGCTGATTTTCCTCATTCTTTCCAGTTTTTTTAAAATGGGGGATCAAGGAGATCTGGAGCTCAAAAATCATATCCCAATAAAGGACAATGGAGAACTCCATTGACAAGAAAATCTCTCTTTTGATTCTGGTTCATCTCAAAAAGTAAGCTAGTTTTGGAAATAATAAAATATCCCCATGCCTCCTCTTCCTTCCCTCTGTGATAGTTTTGCCTCATTATCACAATCCCAAAGGCTAGGATCTCTAGATTTATTAGGTAATAATTCATTGTGCTGAAATGCTGACTTATATTTTTGAGCTATTAGAAGATGACTTGATGATGATTTTCCAAGTTTTTTCTTTCCTCAGAATTTATTGAACACCAAATATTTATGAAGTTACCAGGTTCATGTGGAGCTATCTCTGGCAGAATCTCTGCACTGTAGTAGTTCAAAGTTCACATGGAGAAAAGAATTTGTGGTGAGAGAATTGCGATGAAGTTGCAAAGTTGGGGTGATCCTGGCTTGTGGGACGCTCTGGTGCTGGGCTGCAGTGTTGAACACTGACCGACAAAGCCTCTTTGGCCTAAACCAAAGACCAGTCTATTGACAAAGGATGTGTAGGATGTTTCCTATTTTTTTTTTTTTTTACTTTTAACAAACACTATTACAATGAATAATTATTTACATCATAATCTGAATGTGAGAGGATTTCTGGAGATACAATTCCTTAAACGGAATCACTGCATCAAGGGTGTCCATTTGTAATTATGGTACATTTTGTCAAATCCCTTCTTTAGAGGTGTATCAAAGTGAACTCCCAGCAACAGTTTTTCAGAGAGGCTTCCCATTTCACTGACTTTCAAGAGTGTGAGCACTCTGGGCTGGAGGTATAGCTCAGTGGTGTAAGTGCTTGCCCACTAAACACTAAGGCCCTGAGTTCGATCCCCGGTCCCGGAAAAAAAAAAAAAAAGAGTGTGAGCACTCACTTGGCACACACACACACACACACACACACACACACACACACACACACACGATAACAAGACAATCTTTCATTCTACTCCCTAATAGTGGTTACCCTTAGTTGGGGCACAGACGGTCAACTTCTAACTCTCTTTAAGTTACAAAAGTATAAATTCAAATGGATATTTAGCCCTGGGCATATCCAAGAATATTTTCTTCCACAGTTCAGATGTCTTTGTCATAGGGGCTCAGCATAAAGCATTGTGGAAAGGATGTCTCCATTCAGTTTGTAGGCTGTTAGACTGAGAGGTAAGCAGTGTCCACACATGCAGTGTCCACACTACTTAACAGGACACTTACTTACTCATGGCGGATGTATAAACACTTTTAAAAAAATTCCTTGATTTTTTTCATATTTTCAGGTTGTGCCACTTTTAGGGGGAAATGATTGCTGTCTCATTTGTCCTTAAATTTCAGTCTTGGAGTATATGATTCTCTTTAATCAGTCTACCACAATAAAAATTCTTTGTATTTGTCATTTTCAGGGATAATAAGAAGCAAGTGGCATATGATAATGTGGACATGTTCAAACTTAAACCTGTGCTTTGCATCTCCCCACACACTGGCAAATAGAAGAGAAAGCAGAAAATTGTGGTTTTTAGGCTCAGATACCATGCACATGAAATAAACATCTTGATCAGCACCTCCACCCTCCTGCTGACCAGGTGGGAATGGGCTGTCACAGCATACTACTCACTTTAAGTACGAAGGTACTTGACAAAAGTTTACAAGGAGCAACCTTGCAGCTTTTGACAAAAATGCCAGGGGCAGGTTGCACCATTAAGTGATAGAAATTGAACCTGGCAGTACTAAATGTACATACACTAAAGAGATATTATTTATGGAACCTTAAAAATCAAGCAAGCACACCACCTGCGCTTACTCTGGGCTCTGTGAGGTGCTCTCAGAGAGTTCAGATGATAAGGAAAAAAACAAATTTATCATGGTGAATCATCTTTAAAAATTTAGGAAGGAGTTGTGAAGATAAGACCAAAATACATAACCAATTTAATGTGCATATGGAAGTTAACAGCATGGGGATATAAATATATGCAATTCAAGCCAAACAAAACATTTGGGGCTGGACAATTTCAACAGTCCTGAAAAAGTAAGAGTCTCAACTTTAAGAGAATCATCATAGTCAAGGGCAGCTCGGTGGAGACTGGGGTGTGCTGCTCCCTGACTCCTGTAACCTAGTCCCACCATTCATGTTCTGGTTGAACACCTCTCGTGTGCTCTGCGTGCGCACTTTGCTTTGGTTTTCTTCCTTAGAGGCTTTCGGGATAACTGCTGCCTCCTTTCCTCCCACCCCTGAACCCTCACGCAGGGCAGCGCTACCTTTCATCCTTTCCAGAATTCAATAGCTTGTCGCTTTCTTTTATCAATCACAGCCATTGTAAGCTGTACCCCATATTTTTCCCTGCTAGAGGATCAGTAAATTCCTTCAGGTCCTCAAAAAGTTCAGCACAGAATTGCTATATAAGCCAGCAATTTTACTCCTAGATATAAACCTCAAAGAATTGAAAACGTACCCTCCCAACATCCCTATATGGGGAGGCACATAGCAGCACTTTTTACAATTGCTGAAAGATGAAAACTATTGAAATGTCCATTAATAGATAAATCACAAAGCAAGTATCTGTATGTCCATACAGTGGAATATTATTTAAACGAATAGTATTTAAGGGAATGAAGTGCTATTTCACACATGCATGTTGTTTTGTGAATCTCACAACCACTGTACTGGGAGAAACCAGATATGAAAGATTATATACTGAATGATTCCATTTATATAAAATATCCAGAATAAACAAATCTAGACAGACAGGGAACAGACTGGTGGTTGTCTAGGAGTGGTGAAGTGTGAGTGGAGAGGTATTGCTTAGTGGATATGGGTTTTATCTCAAAATGATGAAAATATCTTGGAACTAGATAGATACGATGGTTGTAGAACATTGTGAAGGTACTAATTCCTCTGAATGGTTCACTTTAAACTGCTCAATTTTGTTATGTGATTTTTACTTAATTAAAACATGAAACACAATACAAGAAAAGTAACTTCTCCAGGAAACATGCTGTTGTGAACCAGCAGTTTAAGTGCTCTTTCTCCCGATGCACTTTTTCACAGAGTCACTGAAGAAACAATCTTAACCCAGAGGGGTGAGTTTCAGGGTGTAGTTTAAGTAAATGACAGTAATCTTTTACTACAGTATGGGGACTTACAGTTCACAAGGTGCCTTATGTCTAATACCCTGTATGACTTTGACAACTTTTTTTTTTACCACTACTTTTCATCCCAACAGGCAAAAAATTGAGTTCATCCTTCCTGTCACCTGGAATAGTGTCACCCTTTCTGTGTTTGAATCTTATTCGCTAACCCAGGCCCAAATTAGACGCCACCCCTGAAACCTCACCTGAAACAGCAGCATGTTGTGGTTTCTCAGAGATCTGCAGTTGCCCTTTGGTGCGGCTGCTGCTGACAGCTTCCTGGGGATAGCAGGTGGGTAAAGATGAGCAGGCCCAGCCGCCACAAAACAGAGCAGTTTATGAGGGGCACATCCTTGGTCCTTGGCGGCTGGGCCTTTCTAGGGTTGCAGTGACCCCTGATTATGAGTTGAGGGAAGCAACACCAGCTTGGGCATATGGTCACATGTGTTTAGACACTGTATGTGGGCAGTATGGTTCAGTCTTTAAAGACCACATAAACAGCATGTTTATAATTTGAAGGTGTGATGGATAGAAGGGGGAGGGTAAAAATCAATTAGAAGAAATAAATAGGTCAAAGGGAACCTACAAAGTGGTTAGCTGGTAGAATTTCTGGAGGGTAGCAACACTCTGGTATAGCCAGTATATCTAGTGCTTCGTATGACATGAACAACAAAAACTGTTTGTTGACTTAGTTCTTTCGGTCATTCACTTACCCATTCCATTTTGGGAGAAGGTGATCATCGGAATGCAAGGCTCCTAAAGCAAGGGACAATGTCCCTTGTCTTCCACAGTGCCTTGCAGAGTGCCTTGTCAATGATTCTCAAGAAACGGGGGTTGGATGAGTGACAGAACTGCATCAGGAGGATGCATGGGCTCCGCAGCCTGACGCCCTGTGTGTAAATCCCAGCTCTGGTACCAGCTGCATCATCCTGTAAATAAGAGAATGGACCAACCCAACCTCACAGTTTAATGTTAGGCACGTTTAATAAATTATAGCTACTATTTATCCAACAAATAATGACCAAACCTGAACAATGTTCAAAGAACAGCAAAATGAACTGCCTTGGGCAACTTAAAGCTATCCATCCTTACATTTTGGTCACATGAACCTGGCCAAGTGTCCATTTATTCATCCATCCAACAGTTACTTCCTGAGCTCTTCGTATCAGGTAATGTTCTAGGAGTAACAGGAAGCCCCAGAGGGGTGCAGTCAGAGGAGTCACGGGCTTAGACACGTGTGTTACAGAGCCTCTCTGATTTGTTGTGCAGAACAGCTTCGGGCCTGGTAAGATGAAATGAAGAACAAGGCAAGGCGCACCGGAGCCATCTTCTCAGAGAGGGAGGGGCTTTGCTTGGGATGGAGGCTGTAGAGCTGCGGGAGAAGTTGGCAGATGCTTGATGCTGAACAAACAGGACTTGATGGTGGGTTAGCTGTGGGCGTGAGGGGAAGGGAGATATAAGTTTGTGTCCCCAGTAATGAACTGGGTGGGGCTGCTATTTTCTAATAGTGCTAGAACAGGCCTAGAAAGGAATGTTGACATTATGTTTTAGGAAAC
>PVLD010025063.1:0-24349 GCA_004027595.1 Dinomys branickii | reverse complement strand
TCCCTACTATCTTATCTATAATTTGGTATTTCCTTTAATGTTTTTTGTGTTAACTAATTTGAAGATAACTATGTAATACAACATCCAGTTCTAATTCCCTACTATATTCTGTATAACTTTGTATTTTCTGTATTGTTTATGGCTTTTCTGGTTCATATGTCTCCATTCTTTTGTCTTTAAAATAAAATTTAAAAAAAAACAAAAACCTGTGTGCCCCAAGCCTGTCTGGCACACTGCCAGCACATATTCTTGTGTCCAGAGAGCTTTTCAGCCTTTCAGTAGTGTCTGTGAAGATGTGAACACCTCAGGGGCCTAGAATATCCCAGTCTTTAGGAACTGAGACCTTAGTGAAGATTTGAGAACCCTCTGACTGACACCTCCAGGTTAGATGTAAGGAAATAGGACAAACCTTCATCCCAATGCCCATGGTGTATTGAATTGTTTATGGGGGCCACATTCAAAAACAAAGCTTGTTCTACTCTTGACTTTAACACAAAGCTTTTGACTTTGGACACTAATGCTATAAAACCTTACTTTCTAAAACAAGACTCAGGCCAACAAATCAAAGAAGCAAGATGGGACTACAAGGGCTGGGGATATAGCTCAGTGGAATAAGCGCTTGCCTAGCAAGCGCAGGGTCCTGAGTTCAATCCCCAGTACCGCAAAAAAAAAAAAAAAAAAAAAAAAAATGGGACTACACAGGCCATTCTATTTCCCAAAATCTCAGTATTTTCATCAGATAGCTATGTATTTATTGTCTTGACACTTTGAAATATTTATAATCTTTTTGTTGTTGTCCTTGTTAAAAAGTTTTGGGGAAAATTGTTTTTTAAAATATATTGTGACTCTTCCACATTTGAAGCCCTTGTCTTTGACATTCAAGCCAGCCCTGGGGTATTTTTCCTGTTTTGTGACCTTTCTTTCTCTTATACACTAAATTTCATTCTGGAAGTACATGAATCCTATTCACATGGGCCTCCTTCTGCTCACACACCAAACCAATACCATTCTGGCAGCAGTGCTGCATGTACTGGGATATATGCCTAGTGGTTTTTTTCCCCCTCCAGCTTCATGAATGGGATTGGTTCCCTAATAAAAGGGAGCCCAGAGACTAACTAGTACCTTCCACCATTAAAGGATGCAGCAAGAAGGCACCACGTATGAGGGCTAGGTCCCCACCAGGCAGCAAATCTGCTAGTGCCTTCATCTTGAACATTCCAGCCTCCAGAAGTACAGGAAGTAAATATTCATTGCTTCTAGGTAGCCAGCTTATGGTGTTTTGCTGGAGCAGCCCAAACAGACTATGACAGTTGTAATTAATCTTTGTTGGACTGGGGATATAGCTCAGTAGCACACATGCCTGCCAGGTAAGGGCAAGGTCCTAAGTTCAATTCCCAGTACAAATGAAAAGAAAAAGGGAAAAAAAAATCAATCTTTGTTCTTTAGGAATTCCCACATGTACACAAAAATATGATAAAAATATGATGTAGCTATAGTTGTCAGTTATTTGCGACAATATAATATTGAAGTTTAGGTCTGTTATCTACCACCATATTTTCTACTGCCCACATCCTAACTCATTTTCAAATTTTCTAACCCTTTGCTATAGATTTTTTGGTCCACAGTGTGTAAGAAAAGGACCTTTTTTAAAACTATAATTGTCTATGATCAGTGTGATCTTTCTTCTATGGTTTATATAGAATGTAACAAATAAATTCAGATATACAGAGAAAGCAAAAAAAATGCCTACAATCTTTCCAAAAGAGTCAGTTGTATAAACAGTGCAGGTACAAATTACAAATCTAGTAGGTTTATAGCTACCTTGTGAAAGCAACAAGGATTTATAAAATGTCCACTGCATACCTCAAACAAGTACTTCTTTGCATGAAGTCATTACTGCTGACTGACTGCTCACATGCTCTTTCCTTTTGTTTTCTGTACTTGTTCACCTATATTCAAACCCAAACAGTGACTTCTGTCATGCTTAAATCCAATCCCTGAGAACCTTGAGCTTTATCTGTCAATAAGTGGAAGCTGTTTCCCTTGCTCTTGAATCTGAGATGGAGTTGGGACTTGCTTTTGATCGCTGCAATGGAAATGAGAAACTACAACTTCTGAGCTTGTTTTCAGATCTCACATCTTCCTTTCTCGATCCCTTAAACACTGCTGTCTTGTAATCTACCTAGGCTACCCACTGGGGGATGAGAAACCTACCAGAAAAACGGTGTTCAAATACTATAGTCCTCCCAGCCACTCTAGCCATTCCACCTGTGACCCCTCCACACACACATGACAGTCAGGACATCTGGAACAGTCAACCCTCAGCCAATCCACCAACTAACTATACTTCCGAGTATGAGTCCAGGCAAGAGCAGAATAATTTCCCAGTTAATCCCAGGTCACAGCACCAGCCTACAGAACTATGAATAAATAACTGGCTATTATAACAAGTTGTCATGGTTTGTTATATGGTAATTGAGAGAGAAATTAGCTCCAAATATGAGATTCTTCCATAACATAAGCTGAACGCGTATGGCACTGGTGTTAAGACCAAGCAGTAAGTAAAATCAAGAAAAACAGTAAAAAACCACAAGGTGAAAACTGGAAGGGGCTGAAAAGGCAGTGAGGACACTGTCATCGCGAGCTAGTAAAAGGTGACCTATGTTTTGTAGTAGTGGAACAACTGGCAAAACTTTTACCTGAAATAATTGGGAAGATAGAAAATTTCCCTGATAAATTTGGGAAAGTAACTGAAGAGATTTCCAGGCAGAATGTTCCCAATTAGTTTCTGTTAACTGCATTTGATAAGGTAGGAGGGGAGGGAAATAAGCTAAAGAGAGAATGATTCAGTTGGAAAGCAGACACTATAGGAAATATAGAAAAATCAAAAAGTACACATTCAAAGACAATGTAGAGTCCAAACCAAATAAAAGCAAAACAGAGTTATACTATCCGTGGATAGCTTTAAAATAATAATAAAACTAACTTTTTCAGTTACAACTGCTGAATAGATAACAACTCTGAGACTCAAAGGTATAAAACAAACCAATTTCATTATATGCATGTATTCTGTGAGACAGGGCACAAACAAGATGGTTTTTCTCTGCTCCACGACAGGCAGGACCTCAGCTCCTACGACTTGTATGGCTGAGGATGATTCACACTCCTAGGAACTCGAAAAGCTGCTACTAGAAATAGCTTCTGAGTTGATTTCTTCACTCACATATCTGGTGCCACACATGGGAGATCTGAAAGATCTGATCAGCTGGGTTCTCTGATTAGAGATTCTGTACTTGACTTTTCCATGTGGTTTGATGGTATTAGTTTGTTTTCTGTTGCTGTAGTAAAATACCAGAGGCTAAGTTCTTTATTTTTTTAAAAAAAAGGTTTATTTAGTTCACATTCTGGAGGCTCAAGGAAATGACAAGAGCATTAGCTGGGCTCTGGGCGCTTGTAAGCATTCACAGGTGGGAATGCTTACAAGAGGGTGCAATGAAATAGTGAGACAGGAAGCCAGAGACCAAGAAGATTCTGTGTGTTCTTTTATAACAATTACTCTTATGGGAAGGGACTATGGTCACATGAGAACTACATAGTCCCTTCCTGTGGAGGACCACCTAGGTGACTCTCCTTGAGAGAGGAGCAGTTGTCTCCATTTTGGCTGACGCTGGCCCTATTTGCATGTACTGATATGTACAGAGCTGGCTGGGACTTTTCCTTATCCCTTCAATGGCTTTAAGCAATGTATATCAGCCTAGCCAAGGTGCTGATGGTAATCTTTGGAGATAGTAGGCTTGTTTCCCTGGACACCCCCCCCCCATTGCTCCCTCAAGTAAGCCGGGATGAGGCAGGTGTGTGAGCCAATGCTCCATGCTGTCAGCTGGAATTGAGCCTTGGTATAGCGGCTATGACATCCTGGGGCTTCAAAAATTACATATCAGAGCAGAAACACCAACCCCAAAATATTAGATGCTATCTCAACTGTGTTATGCAGATTGCTCTGTCTGCATATCTGCTCTCTGCATCTGCAAAGGTGATTTCAGGCCTCATGCCCAGCCCAGTTCATGGTGCTCACCTCCTTCCCATGGGTTCTCACAGTCACTCATCCTCGAGCCACTTGCCTCTTCATGAATGAATAAAAACTGGGTTTGGCCTTGGATCAAAGCCTTTGTTCCAGATGGCCACCTACCCATGGCTGGACTTAGGACCTCTTGGCTCCCCATAACTACAGATATGCCTTAGTGTCTTCATTTTCACCATGGGTTGCATTGGAAATGGTAAATTGGAAATGTCTTGCTAGAATTCCAATAATTTTTCATAGGATTACAAATATAACTTCCTGGGCCACGATGAGGACTGCAGTGGGCTCTCTATACCTTCCAGGGGCAGAACCTCCAATGATCTTCCACAAGGCTCTACCTCTTCACAGTAGGAACCAAGCTTCTGATACATGACCCCTTGGAGGACAGATAACCCAAACCAGAACATTTCAGGTTCTTATGACCATAATGGCTGGGGTCTGAGAAGGAGCATCTTGAAAGGAAAAGGTTCAAAAGAACCAGAAAGAAGTCTGCGATCCCCAGTACCACAATAAAAAAGAAGTCTGTGACATACTGTGACCCAACCTAAGTTATACTGTCACTTCTCCATATACTGTTGGCTAAGGCAGTCATAAGTTCATCTAAGTTCGAAGAAATGAGACTGTTTATGGCCAAAGGGAAGAGAATGAAAGAATTTTGATACACCCACATCAGGCTTTTGGGCACAACTTATTTATATTTCTCTCCCATACAAAATGTACTCCCTCCCTCCCAAGAACCCCAGAGTTTCACTGTGATGACTGCCCAGGACAGTTAGAACACAGATGAGTCATTTCTGCCATGCCCTGTTTGAATCCTGACTCAAAATATTCCATGGCCATAATTAAATGGTTCTCTCTACCAGAAAATGTGGAGTGGATTTTTATAGCAAATTTGGAACAGAATTCAGTACCTAGCATTGAGGTGCTGCTGTAATTAAAAAAACAAAAAAACCCTCCTGTGTGAGTTACTGGCTTTGTAACCAGGCAGCAGCAGAGGTAGAAAGGCCTTGTGGAAGCAGAGTTTAGTAGAAGTGAGATGGCCTCTGGGAGGGCTTAACAGAAAGTGTTAGGATGCTGGAAGAAAAGGGACACTTGATGTGCAGTGGTAGAACGCTTGGCTACAATTCTGTCTGAGTAGTATAAAATAGGAATTGTAGCTAATGAACTCAAGATATAGCTACAGAATTTTTCATGCAACATTGTAGATACCACCTAGCTGCTTCCGCAGTAGCTGCCTATAGGAAATTGTGAATGGGGCAAACAAAAGAATGAATTATTCTTTTTTCAACTAGAATTTAAAGGGAAAATATTTAGCCCAGGTCAGTCTGTCCAGCCAGTAATTTAGGAAAATGTGGTCCCAAAGGGGAAAGTGATTATTGGGGTTCAATATAAAACCCTTTGCTAAGAACTCAGAATTTAACACAGCATATCATAGACCCATTTAGACAAGACAAATGGCCTTCTAAGAATCTTAAGGGCACATCTCATCATCCACGCCATTAAATAATAAGAGTTTTAATAATAAGGCATTATTCCCTTTTAATAATAAGGCATTATTCCAAGCAGCCTCACAGAGAGACCAAAGTATGTAAGAATTTAAAGTTACTCAACATGTGTTCAATGAACTAAGTTTATGAATTGATACATAAAATCCCACAATGGATTTTTCACAGAATTATATCTGTGTGCAAAGATACAGCCCCCACCTAAAGGATACCTTTGGACTTCCAAGCTCTACAAGAAAAAAAGTAACAGGACAAAGCTACTTAGCTGTAAACAATAAGCAACACCTTTGGTAAAGAAAAGATGGGTATGTTCTAGGGGGTGGAGCCAAGAGCAGTAGGTTGACTGCCAGGAGGTAGAACTAAAAAACTAAAGAACAAATGACATGTGCCCTGCTGAATGTCAGTATTTCTGTGGACCAGTGACTGTGTGCCTCTCATTCCCACACTTTTTACATGACACTATCTACAGCCATGGTCTTATCCCTGTAACACCATTATATGTTGCCTGTGTGGGGAGCAAATAACTTATCTCCTTCATTCTCAGATATTTACAGCTAGAGGACACATACCTAAGAAAGCAAACCCAAAGAGCCTTTTCCACACCTAGACCTGATTTAGATGAGAAGTTGGACCTCCAGCCAGGATTCTACATGCAGGAAAAATGTAAATGATTTGTGACCACAGGCGTCCACTGCAGAGGAATGTCCTGGCCACCCTCCCCTTGAACCTGGATGGGCTTGTGCTTGCTTCAATCAATAAATTATGGCAGAAGTGATGCTTATAAGACTTCTATGTAACCTCCATCTGTCTGTTTTGGAACATTCTTCAGAAGCTTCTCAAACAGGATACTTCTTCCAGAACTCTGTCCAAGCAACATGGAGTGGCTATGTTTGGGTCTCTAATCAACAGCACTAACTTTGCACGCCATCCCAGATCCACAATATATGATCTAGAAGCCTCTAGACAGGTCCGGGCCCAAGCTAGTCAAGCCTTCCCAGATGAAGCCCCAAACATTATTAAATAGAGACAGAATATCTCCACCATGCCCTGTCCAAGTCTCTGGACCCATAGAATCTATGAACACAAATAATGCTTGTTGTTATGCTGTTATATTTTCAATAATTTCTTAAACAGTACCCAGATATAATATGTATAAAGAGTCTACAAAAAATGTATACATACTTCAGAAAAAGAAAACTAGTACGTTTTGTAAATAGCTGGTGTTACCTTCTTATGGGGGACCCTAGAGGATGTCATACATTGCAGAAAACCCACTATACTGCCAGCCCTTATAGAAGAAATTGAAAAGGCATGTGCAGCAATCTCAGTGACCAAGGTTACCCACGCTGCAGTTCACCATACTAATAAATGTCTGGAAGCTAATGGCCACCACTTTGGGCACCTCTTATAATTATAGAAGCCGAAGGTAATTTGTATGAATCTCACAATGTCTCAATAAATTGAGTATTAAAATATTTATACAAGTTTTTCTTTTCCTGAAGAGTATATATATATATATATATTTTTTTTTTTGGTGGAGTATATATAAATAAACAGCTTTAAGATAATGTGCCTTCAATTCTAAATATCTGCAAGTAATAATAAATTTTCCCCCCAGGTAATCTTTGATTGGGCAAGGTGCTAAACAATGGCTATATCCCCATTAAGTTTTAATAATTTATTCAAAAGTCCTTAGACCAGGTCAGCTCAACTATATGCATTCATTTCCACAGTAAACTAGGATATTTCGCTTATATTCAGAAACAGCTGGACAGTTTTCAAATAGTACTCCAGTCATTCGTTTTATTGCTTTGAATTTTAAACACAAATAAATACAGACAGTTCCTGACTTAATTATAGTTCAACATAGGGTTTTTTTGTGTTTATTTTGGTGAGAAAGTATATCCATACAACCATTATGTTTTTCTTTTCTTTCTTTTTTTTTTTGAAGGGGGTTACCAAGAACTGAATCCATGACCTCACGCTTGCCAGGCAGGCACTGTGCTGTTGAGCTATATCCTCTGCCCTACCATTATGTTTTTCCCTGTCAGTGTTTAATTAGTTACATGAGATATTCAACCTTTATTATAAAATAGGTTTATGTTACATGATTTTACCCAAATGTGAATTAATGCAAGTGTTCTGAGAATATTTAAGATTAACTAGGCTAAACTAGGATATTTAGCAGGCCAGATATGTCAAATACATTTTCAACTAATGGTATTTTCCATTTATAATGGGTGTACTATGACATAATCCCATCATAAACTAACGAATATCTGTAATTCCAAATAGTCTCATCAAATGATAGCATTGAAATAAACCAATAAAATTTTTTAAAGAATTGAAACAAAACAAGGTCTATCTCTTTATCTCTCAGTCATGATACAATCATTGTTCATTTCAAACCAATTGCTCAAAGGTATAAGTCCTATCAAAGAGATAAAGACACAAACTGTGCCCCAAGCAAGCTCAAACAATCCTGAACTATTATTAAGTTAGTGAAAATTACCCACATTAATTTCATATACAATACAATGATTCTTAAAGGATAAGTAGTAAAAATATGCTCATTTTTTTAGCACTGGGAATCAAACTCAGGACCTTGCGCTTGCCAGACAGGTGCTTGTGCCACTAAGCTATATCCCCAGCAAAATATGCTGATTTTGAAGCTTACTTCTAAAAGTAATTTTGTCCTACCAAAAAAAAGTATTTGAAATTATCTATTCTGTGTCTCAAATATGCTGGATATGCCATCAAAGCTTGATTTTAAACTTGAGCTGCAGTGCCAGCTCAGCGGCAAAGAATGAACAAAGGCACCTTTGCAGTCCCTGGAAAACAGCAAGGAGCTGCTGAGTTTTTCATGACTGGAGCTGCTACCGGCCAGTGAGTGGTACCTACTTCCTTTCCTCTTTCTGAGTAAAGGTATTGCTGTTATCTTGCCCCTGTCTCATCACTGTGTCTTGGATGTGCAGTGATAGTTAATTGTCCTTTTACTTCATAAGTCTCCAATCAACAGAATTTGTGCTGAAGCAACTTCATCAGTGACCACAGCAGATGCAGATAGATACTGTACTAAATTTTAAGAGAAAAGCCACAAATGGGGAAAATGTTGGGGGTCTTTTAAAATGATGTGCGTATTTTGCACATGGAAAAATTTCAATAATTTTGTCTAGAGAGTAGACTGTGATAGATTAAATATAGCCATAAAATTCTTGCCATTGTTCTTTAACCAGAAGGACCCTATTCCCCTACTCCTTGAATCTGTGCTGACTCAAGACCTGCTTTGCCCAATGGACTGCGGCAGAACTGATGCGGTGTGACTTGTGAGTTTCTGTCTCCAAGGGCATTGCCACCTTCACTCCTGCTCTCTGAGAATACTGTAGCATTATAAACAAGTCCAACTCAGCCTTCTGAAGGGTAAAACATCTCATGGAAAGAGGGAGGTCTTCCCAACCACTACAGCCAAACCAGCTAAGGCCCCCAAATATAATGTATAAGAGTAAGATCTTTGGAACCACCACCTTACCCACCACTTACTGCAAGTATATCAGTGAGCTTAGAAGAATTTATTAAAAGAACTGCCTTGCTGAGCATAGAGCAAATCTCCAATCCACAGAATTATGGTCAATTGGTTGTTATTAGCTGCTACCCTCTAGGGTAACGGTTTGTTACGCAACAATAAATAACTGAGATAGATCCCCAAGAGGACCTACTCAGATGCACATCCCAAAAAGTTTAAGTGATTTGTACAAGGTCCACACAGATAAAAGAGAATGGAACTGGACAGAACCCAAAGATCTCAATGAGTCAAAGCTGTTTGTGTGACACTGTACTACCTTCTCATACTTTCCAACTTTTTTATGAAAAATAAGAGAGAGAGAGAGGGAGGATATGGAAGTGACTTAGAAAAACTTTGTGGAAAGCAGTTAGCAGAAATTTTAAAAGAAAAATCTTCAGCTAGGTATATTATTCAACTAAATAAACGAAAATTCTCCATATATATGCAATCATGGTATGTTTTCCCATATATATACATACACACACACACACACACACACACACACACACACACACACTACATTTTAAAGCAGTAAAGACTTTTAGCATATAAATAATTGTTTACTAAAAGTTAAGTACCATGCATTGCACTATCATTCAACCCTTTTTCTAATGAGACTCTTCCGAGAACTACGTTTTTATTTCAGATCACATAATAAAAACGATGTGCATAAGACAAGTGAGCAAAAGCAAAAATGGAAATAAAAATAGAGACCATTTGGAAATCACAATTTTGCATGCTAAATCACTTCCTTTCTCTTAACAAATATGTACATACCAGAAAACCATGGTGCAGGAATGAGGCAGATGTCACTGAATGAATTTACATACAAACACAGCAATCATGCCCCACCACAGATGGTTTGTTCTTACCTTTTTTTGACATATAGCAGATATTTCAGCTGTAAGGGGAAGGTACACAAAATATCAACATAGAAAGAGCTCATTTTAAATAAGGGCAGTCATAAAGAAAAATAAAAACAATAATAACACAACCTACAGACAAGATCAGGTGCATTCAGGGTGGTATAGCCGTAGACAACACAACCTGCAGATTTGGTAAAAACAGCTTTTGATTTGTCCCATAATTTTTCACCTAGTTTCATTGGCCTCTATTTTCCTCAAAAAACATAAAATGCTCTTTCTCATCTGATAGTGACTTCAAAGCTTTTATTTAATGAGATTGAAAATATTTTCATGCTGCCAGTATGTCACCTAGTCTCACAACTAATTCAGCCTTCTCAACATGACTTGGAAATCACATCATGGTAAAACCAAACAATTTTAATGTTACCTCTTAATTTTACAGAGGACAAAATGAAGGGCCACTGTGGTTGACTGAGTTCTTCAGGATTAGTTAGTAGGCTATTAATGGCAGACACACATGTAGAGCTACAGTCTCTGAATTTCCTGTTTTCTGCTCTTTCCATAATGCTGTGACACTGGTTTGATGTGATATACTTAGAACATCACTGTGGGATATCGTATATCAAACCATGGGGAAAAAATCCTACTAATTTGTTCTCCTTATATTTGAACTATCAACTTATATCAATCTTGTAAAATCAGGTATAAGTCACTTAAGAGAAAGCAATTCTCAAACCCATGGGCCAACCAGACACAGCAAGGCCATCAAACTACTGTCTACCTACAAGATTGGCTTTAATAAATGCATAAAAGGGGCTGGGGATATAGCTCAGTGGAATAAGCGCCTGCCTAGCAAGCGCAGGGTCCTGAGTTCAATCCCCAGTACCGCAAAAAAAAAAAAAAATTAAATGCATATGAATTATTTTTAGTGACCGTAGCAACTATTTCCATGGAAACTGATGTTAGAGAGTACTTGAAAATAGTTTTTCCAAGAATCTATTAACACTTTCCTCGAACTCAGGCTCAAAAAATGACTAACATCTTATGGGATGGTCTATATCACAATTTATTTAAAAGATTAAAGGTAAATGCTCCCAAATCCTGTCTGGAATTATGACTCAGTGGAGGCCAAATCAGTGAAATTTATAACTTAGTCTTGAAAACTGATTTTGTATAATTAATGGGCCATAAATCATTCAAGTTTTTCGTATATCCCTGATATGTACTCACTATGGACCCAAGTAGTTCCATAATCTTTTCCTCTCCTTTTCTTTTTTTTTTTTTCAGTACTAGGGATTGAATCCAGAGCCTTTGTACTAAGCTACCCCGCCCCCCAGGTCTTTTTAGCTTATATTTTATCTTGAGACAAGGTCCCACTAAATTGCCCAGGTTAGGCTTGAACTTTAGAATTTGCACCTTGCTGCCTCCGCCTGTAGGGAGTGCTGAGGTAACAGGCGCGGGCGTGCTTTTGAAGTACTTTCTTTTGTCATTTCGGCTGCCAACAAGGTAGACAGGACATCTACCTTTCTCAGGTGCGAAGGAATGCTCTGTCTGGGACCTGCTAACTTTCAAGACATAGCTTCAAGGAGCATTGCAAATCTTGACTTTCCATTGAAATAGGCTAGATATACCTTATTTCCATTTTACTGATGGGGAGACTTAGTTTCAGAACAACTAAAGGATTTTCCCCAAAACGTAGAGTTAGTAACAGTGGCAGGAAAAAAGGTCCATTATTCAGTTCCCTTTCTGTTGGTGCCCCATATCCCCTTTCTGACCTGGCACAGCCTGACACATCATTGGAAATGTCTATTATACAAATAGAAAGGCTCTTTGACATAATTCAGCAGGGGTTTGGTTATACAAAATCCTAACTGCAATATACAACCTTAATTTTGATAGAGTTGATACCTCTTCCCTCATTAAGTGTTTGAGTATATTATAGGCAAGATATTGACATTAATGCTTCGGGTCGATGAACGTTCAGGGAGTATTATGCTTTGGTTAATATCTTTGCAAAATAAAATAGCACAAGAGGAGATAAATGAACCATGTTATTAGTCATGATTACTCATTATTCATCTTTCTGAAGTAAACTATACCTTGTGGCAGAAGAACATCAATCAGCCACTCACTGTGGTCCCTGTAAAGAAAAATAAAATTATTTTTGGAGTTTCACATGAATGTTTATAAGCTACACACTATCGGTGAAAGGCTTTTAATAGAAAGGAAATATAATTAAGAGCACTATCATAATAAACTTTTTAAACATCTAATACATTCCAGCTAAATTATAAATTATAGGCACTTCCTCATATTGTTATCTTTAAATGATACTTTCCAGATGCTAATTATGCCAACCAAAATACTCCACAATCTGCACAAAACTGAGTGCAACTGTGAAACTGACAGGCAAAAGAACCCACTTGAATTATATGTCATGTTTGGAAACCACAGATGTTATTTATCACAGGGTTACTTCAACATTGGAGTTGCTTTGTTTAGCAGAATTGCTTTCTCCTGTTACATGGAAAGAAACACTGCAATTTTCCAAGCTAAATTCTTTGAAATTACAGCTGGCTATATGTTAAATATCAGACAAAATAACCTTTTAAAAAAACACAGCAAAGCTAGTGGGAAAGTTGGATAATGTAACCAAGTGACTTGCCTCATTTTCTCCTTGTTGCCCTATTTCCCTCTCTTAAAGGACTCATACTTACCCTGCAATCCTCTCACTGCATTCTTCACAGAGATACAGTGGGGGTGGCTTGTCACCCAAAGCTACTGACAAGGAAGGGTCTATACACATCTGAAACCAAATATAGAGACAGAATGAACACTGCTGTTCCTCTGTACTACACTCCCTGTATCATGAGGACAAATGCTTCAGTGATGACAGGTTTTCAAAAGCAAAGTGGAATAAATATTTTTAGTGAAGCCCATCTGATCTGTAACTACTTGCACTACACTGGCAGACGAGTCTGCACTGAGGATATAACAATGAAGTTTAGGTGGTTTTTCACTTCTCCCATATTTGCAACTCAAGCGTCAGGAGACCCACTCTCATTCTACAAAGACAAAAAATGATCTTTTTCAATCGCTACTCAAATTGCCTCTGTGGGTGGTGAACACAGTGATCTCTCTTTGGGAAAATGAAGGCATAGTATTAAGGTTTCAAAATCATAAATGATACCAACATGCTAGCAGTAGAGAGTTTAGCTTCTTAAGACGCAGCTCATTCAGAAAAGTCAGCATTAAATCTAACATTGAGTGGTTTGCTTTTCTTGCTCTGGAATCCTAGCTCTGTATCAATCATCCAATGTTTGCTTTTCATCTCATTTTTTTCCTACACATGATTTACAATTTGTTCACACCTGAGGCTTTGTTATTTATGCCTGGGGTTTTGCTATCCTAAACATGGAAATAAAAAGTTCATTTTATAGTCAACTGTCAGAATATTTCAAGTATCTGGATGTTTGACATCAAATAAAACAAAATGTATGGATAACTAACTACATTTTGTGTTCTGCATCTGTTCAAATTTCTATAATGTATCAAAGTCTCTGCTTTTCAAACAATAATCAACCTGTGTTAAATTGATTGTATAGTAAATATGGCCAGTTAAAAAAACTTCTGGAACTTCATTCTCTCTGTACTTGCTTTCACTGATTTGAAAGGGGGAAATGACCCAAATTTGCAACCTAAACAGCATATAATTCAAAGTTAAAATCCTAAGAAATTTCGGTGCTTGGAGAAATAACAGAATTGATAAATTTAAATAATGAAATCATCAAAATTTGTAAGTTGTACATTTCCTGATGTTAAAAGACCAGGATGAAAATAACCCATATGTAATTTTCATATTTCTTTAGATGTCATGAATGGTTACTTTCAGTATGTTAAACCAAAGATTGGCACTTTTTTTTTCTAAAAATGACCAAACAGTAAATATTTGAGGTTTTGTGGCTATGCAGTCTCTATTACAACTGCTCAACTCTGCTGATGTAGCATGGACAGAACCACAGGCGCTTTAAAAGCAACTGAGCATACCTGTGGTCCAATAAAACTTTATTCACAAAAACAGACATCAGGTCAGACTTGTCTGTGAGCTTTGAGAAAATGGGTGATGATTAAGTAAGATTTGGGGGAGTGATGAAAAATGTTTGGAATTAAACAAATATGATACTTCCAAACACTGTGAATGTACTAAATGCCACTAAATTGTTCAGTTTAACATAGTTAACTTTGTATTATATGGATATATCCTAAATTTTTACAAAAATGACAAGAACTAGGATGGGTTTGGGCTAGAGTACTTTGAAGAGAAAAGTTAGAGCAACCCCAGAGCAATACACTGGGCTGTTTAACTAGAAAAAGAGAAAATCTAATTCCTGATGATTTCTATGATTGGAAAGCCAAAAATCATAACTAAGACAGAGCCATTAAAGTCTCATCACTAAGAATCAAACTGAACTCGGTGGGTGTAATATCTAGTCCTGTGTACATTCAACTCAAAATATCTTCACAGCAAAGCAGAGCCTCTTTGAAACCCAAATGTCTCTGCAAATCAAGACAAGGGTGCACATAGTTGAGTAGCAGAGGCCCGCGCTTTCACTGGCAGGTTACCTTCATCTGCTTTTTCTCAACATTCATTCAATTTGTGCTCATCAAAGGCAGAGATACAAGAATGTCCATGGTTGTTAGTATGACATACATAGATGACAATGTTATTATTGGCAACCTATTGCCACTTTGATTTATGAAACACATTTTTTGTTTCTTTTATATTTATAGCATCTTATTTTACCCGTCCTTTGTGTCTGTACCATGATGATATTAATTTTCTATTATGTGACCATCTGGAAAGTCTATGTAGCTTTAGAACAAGGTAAGCAAACTCTCCTGGCACCAAATTCTTAAAAATAACTGAACTCCAATAAACACTCACACTTCATAATATGAAATTTAACTCTTGCAAATCCAGACACTAGTCTATTCAGCCAAACCAACAAATATGCCATGAGCAATTTTTTTAAAAGGTGTATTTCTCTTAATACTCAACTTCTGAGATTCAGAGTTTTAACAGGATTGAAAGAATATGATGTGGAAAAAAAGAATGAGGCTAAGAGTCAAATTACCTCATTCTGTTTTCAATGCTGATACTGCCTGTGACCTTAGGAAAGTGACTTGACCACTCATAGGCACTGTTTCCTTCCCTCCAGTGTAAACTCCTGTGTGTATGTTGTCCAAACACTTCTCATTTCCTTCAGCTAAGTCATGTCTCTGATCTGAGCTAACATTTATTCATTTTCTGTTTCTGTCCTACATTTCTTGAATGTGTATTGTCACGTGCTTGGAGTATGAATTTGAAAAGTACATATAAAAATTGCTCTGTAAAAACTGTCAGACTGAACATAGAAGTGTATGAAATTACTACAGATCAAAAGCTTCTGCTTTCTAGAGAAGCATGCAGTCTACTACATTTTAATCAGCAATTTTCTGCTAATATTTTGATCACTAAAAATACCAACATGCCACTAGGTCTTATAAAACAGTACCTTCACAGCTGGTTTGTTAATTGCATTGTGGCATTCAATGTGTTGGCAGTGGATGGGATTCCAAGCTGTAAAGCAAAATAGACCTAATGAATACTTCTCATTGAAATTATTCATGCCCTGGTGAAAACACAGTAGATATTTCACTATTCTCTTTTTACCTAAATAGAATTATCGTTATTGATTCCCTAATAGAAATGTCCTTATAACCTATAAAAAGTTTTAAAATCAGGCAAAGATATCATAACTTCAAAGAAAGCCAGTATAAGATGGCATATGTAGTACCATAGTACCTCACAATGTCATGGAACTAATAAGTTATCAAATATTTTATAACTATATTTTTACTTGATTCCTCAGCAGCACTGTGGGGTAGATACAGTAGCATATTAATCTTGTTGTATACAAGACAAAGTTAAAATTCAAAAGGCTGTGAAGCTTGATATGGACACAGAATTAGCAAATACAAGTTGAGACTAGAACCTGTATCTCTTAGTTCCTGGTATTCTGCTCTTTTCATTGTAGTATCTTATGCTAAACATCCTAAATTTTTGGTGTCAGGAAGCATTTCAAATTTATAATAACTAGATGAGTGGAAAGGCAGTCTCCAACATTCCATTTCCACAACACCCGTGTCAAATGTGAAAACTAGAAAGGTAAGTTTCTTGCCTAAATGAAATTTATCTTTATCACACATGTAACCCACACACTAAACCTCTGTTAGTTTGCTGATAACTATTATTCAACACCTTAACTCAGTATACAGACAGTATAATAAGGAAAAGAACCAAGTGACGTGGAACAAACCGGAATGAATGGCAATTAACATCCTTTAGGCTATTATGTTGTGCAATGTACTTAACTAACAAACTCCATCAATTTAAAAAAGGCAATCTGTTTATATACTTGAAACTTCAGCGCATCTTTTTAAACTATCATATCCTAACTTTCTAGAACAAATAAATTTCTATAAAAAGAAAGCAAGTACAGATCAGAGACTAGTAGTCTAATAATACTGATTATAATTTTAGAAGAAAAAAAGGAAAAGTAAATGAATGGATGAATGAAGTAATTTAAGTATACATAACTCACAGCTCTCAAGTTTGTTTCCCATATATTTTAAAGTTAAGATGACTATAAAGAGGGACAACAGTTTTTCTTGTGCAAGAAGAGAAATTTAAAGAAAAAAATTACCTTTAACTTATACATGAATTGCAAATATATGGAATATGTGCCACATTCCTCCAATCCTAAACTCATGACAGACAAAACTAATCGATTACAGCATTCCTTCCTGCTGAGTTCACAAATGGTCTAAGGAAAGCTTCAAGCAGTCACCATTAACCAAAACAGAGTGGGAACAAAGGATGAAATTGGCTAACCATTTCTGAATCAG
Source organism: Dinomys branickii (assembly GCA_004027595.1). Taxonomy (NCBI): domain Eukaryota; kingdom Metazoa; phylum Chordata; class Mammalia; order Rodentia; family Dinomyidae; genus Dinomys; species Dinomys branickii. The sequence continues at coordinate 7,387 of PVLD010025063.1, read as the reverse complement.
TGTATTATGAGAATTTTTGCAGACTGGTTAATAAAAATAGTAGTAAGTTCTTGATAGCTACAGACCAACCCAGAGCAATAGACTAGACTGTTTAACTAGAAAAGGAGAAAATCTAATTCCTGATGCTTTCTATGATTGGAAGGCCCAAACTATTACTTGAATAGGTAATATTCAAACTATATAACAACTGTTACGGCACAGGAACAGACAAATCAGTACCACAGGACTAGATCAGAGCTCTAAAGACTTCTCTGCCAGAAACTAATGCTTTCTGTGTGACTAGTGGGGCTACACAGGAGGTCTGCTTCCTCTCACTTTTTGTTCCCTTACTGCCATATATCACTGAGTTAAGAACAGGTTGTAGGATGCTCCACCTATGTTACCAAAACCATACTAGATTAAAGCTTACTAGCACAGTGATTCTTAGCTTCTCTTGTGTGCCAAAAATCACTTGTTAAGGTTTTTGAAGTATGATGTCTAGAGTGATGTTAGGTGTACTGAATAAAAATCTCCGAGGATATAATAAAATTCGTAATTGGGAAAAGTACTAAAATTGGCCCTGATGTAAAGACAATCCACGTATGCTATTGTGTGGCAAATATAGTCATGACAGAACTCCATTCAATCCTAATAACAAAAGATAGCACAAAAATGTGAGACACTAACTTCTCATGCAATTATAATGGCACAAGTGGTATCAGACTTGCCTTCATACCATAAATAACTAGAAAACTGAAAAAAAAAAAGTGAAACAACCATTTTGAGAAATTGAACTACAGATAGTGTAAGTTACTGTTCCTTGACAGAAGAGAAATAGTGTAGTCAGCCCCACAATCACCTTGGTTTTCTTTGCAAAAGCAATTTCAGAGTTGATCCAAGAAGGGGAAAGATAAGCCAAATAGGGTATTTTGTTGAGTTGAGAAAAGCTGAGACAAAAGATGCAAGACAGCTAGAATTTGCTAGGCAGAGTACCAAGAAAGTAGGAGTAGGATTAATTTTGAGTCTTTGGCTTTATAATATGCTAAACATGTGTAAGATAAAATTCCATGAGGATAGAGAACAACTATGGGGGACCTATAGGCTAAACAGTTCTAGTGCCTATACATGGCTAGGAGATATTCAAGTCCCAACCAACCAGAGTGTCAGAAACTGATTTAACACCTGGGGCATATAAGAGAGACCTAAGGACTGCCATACCTTAGAAATAGAACTCAATGAACAGAGGAAGGTGACCCTAGATTTATCATGACAAAGATTAAGAACAAGCCTTGGAAAGGTCAAGCTGATCAGCTAGAAACTCCAATGCACTTTAATGGAAAACAAACAAGTAAAACAAACTCCGATGTATCTTAATAGGAAAAAAAATCCAGGTGGTCAACAATTTAATACTCATGAAATCCAGCATTCAGTCAAAAATCACATGATATTTGAAAGGTAAGAAAATGCTACTCAGAAACAGGAAAAAAGTTGACCAAACAAAACATACCCAGAAATAACAGAGATCAAGCAGTTAACAAACAATAACTACAAAATACCTATTATAAACATATTCAAAAGAAAACATAATTATGAACATAATGAGGACAAGGATGAAAGATATAATAGAACAAATGAAATTTCTAAAAATAAAAATGCAATATCTGAAATGAAAAATTCGCAGTATAAGTTTAATAGCTATTAGATAATGCAAAAGAAATGATTGGGCAATTAGGAGACATAACAAGAACAACTCAAAGTGAAGTACTGGAAGAAAAACAGAGCTTCAATGAGTTGTGGGAAATTTTACAGAAGTATAAAAAAAATATATGATTAAAAACACAAAAGGATCATGAGGGGAATATATTTGAAGAAATACTGACCAAGTTTATTCAACATTGATTCAGACTGTGAGCCCACAGATCCAAAAAGCTTCATAACTCATAAGGAAGATAAAAGCAAAGAAAATCACACCACAAAATTATTAGAATCAAATTGATGAAAAGCAATGGTAAGGAGAAAATCTAAAAGCAGCCAAGAAACAAAACAAAACACAACAAAAACAGACACATTACTTACAGGGGAACAAAGATAAGAATGACCGTTGATTTCTTGTCAGAAACAATGCAAGCCAGAAGACAATGGAACGACATCCTTAACAGGCTGAAAGAAAAAAACTGTCAACCTAGAATTCTACACCCAGTGAAAGTATCCTTCATAAACGAATATTAAATAAAAGTTATTTGAAGATTAACACTAGAAAACAGGATTAATTGCCAGCTTGGCTCCACTACAAGAAATTGTAAAGGAAGTTCTTCAAGCTGAGAGTAAGTGATACTGGATAGAAGCTTGGACCAACACAAAGGCATAAAGAATGTTAGACATGTCAAATACAGTAAATAACTACAAAAGATGTTCTTATTCATATTAACATGTTGCTGTGATGACTGAGTATTTAGAAGAATAATAGCAATGTATTATGAGGCTAATTACTTATATGTGTAATGTCTCAGCATAAGAATAAAAAGAACAGTCAGGCCTGGTGGAATATGCCTAAAATTCCAGCACTCAGGAGACTGTGGCAGGAGGACTGCTACAAATTCAGGGCTCACCTGCGCTACATAGTGAGTTCAAACAAACCCTGAACTACATAGTAAGACCGTGTTTCAAAAAGTAAATAAAATATATAAAAAGGATGATGGAGACAAATGAAAATACAAAGAATTATTACATTAGTATATAAATTGGTACAGTATTATTTGAAGGTAGACTATGAAATTGAAGGTATATTTTATAAGCCTTAGGGCAATTTTTTAAAAAGGGAAAGCTGACAATCCAATACACAGGTAAAATTGGACACTAACAATCTAAAAGAAGTCAAAATATAAAAAAGAAATAAAGACTAGGTGTGACAAATATAAAACAAGTACAAAGTCGAAGACTGACACTCAACCATATCAATAATTACCTTAAGTACAAATAGTCTACATAATAAGTATATTACATGTAAACAGTAAACAGTTTTAAGTTTATCAAAAAGCATGACTTAGTTATATGCCTCCTGTGACAAGCACTTGAAATATAAAGAAACAGGTAAGTGATAAGTAAACAGAAAATGGTGTCATGCTACTCGTTTCTTTTTGTTCGCTGAAAAGAAGGTTTTGTCTTACTTCTTTGCTTCTTCTTTGTTAGAGAGACTCTATTTTCGTCTATCACTTATACTCTGAGTAACATTTTGGTCCGTCTTTTAAAGTCATGATACAGTATAGTAACCATTCTTATTCTCTATTTTGTTATGACATTTTGTTTTATATTTTCATAGAGGTGTTTTTTAATATTTTCTTTATTAGATCTACTTTTGTTACATTAAAAGAAAAAGAAAACGAGAAAAAAAAGCAAAAATTTTTATAAATACAAGATAAGTAAGCTCCAGGACAAAGACATTAGCAGAAAAAGAAAAATACTTCACAAAGATAAAAAGTCCAACCGATCAAAAAGGCATAACAATCATAAGTATGTGTGTTCCAACTAAACTAACAGAACTGAAGAAAAAAGTTGAAAATGATTTTTGTAAATTTCAACATCTTCTTTCAGTAATGAATGAAACAAGTAATTCATAGCCCAAGAAGTAATTGATAAAAAATCAGTAATATCATTAAGACCTGAGTAACACTCTCAATCAGTTTCATTATTTTTTTAAAAAGCCCTCACTACACAACCACTCTGTAAAACACACTGTTTTCAAATACTCACATAATATATACTAAAATAGACAATATTCTGGCTCATAAGCATGAAAAATTTAGATGGAGCTACATCACACAGTTTGTTCTCCAGTGAGAATAGAATTAAACCAGAAAGCAATTTCACCATATATTTGTACATTTAAAAAATGCCTCTAATCAATTCATAAGTCAAAAGAAAATCACAAAGAATGTTAGAAAATATTCTACACTAAAATATAACAAAAATATAACAAACATAGCAAATGTGTGGGATGCCACTAAAACAATGGTTTCAGGGAAGTTTATAGCTTTAAATTCTTACATCAGAAAATCTAAAATACCTACAAGATTACTTATGTTTTGTATTAATAATACAGAATAAAGAATAAGTGAAGTGCAATGTGGAAGAAAATAAAAAAGGTAGAAATTGTTGAAGTTAAAGATAGAAAACCAGTAAAGAAAATCAATAAAACATAAAGCTGATTCTCTGGAAAATTTTAAAAAATTGATACACCCTGTAGCCAGGCTCATGAAGAATATTAATAAAAGATAGGATCCTAAAGACATGACAATAAATTTGATAAATTGTATGAAATGCTTGTGTTCTTCAAAAGACATACTAAAAATATGGCTCAATAAAAATACAAAATCTAAGAGCCCTATAACTACTAAAGAAATTAAATTCATAACATAGAACTCTCCCACAAAGAAAACCGTAAGTCCCGATGACTTCATTAATGAATTCTACTAACCATTTAAGGAATAAACTTTGCATAAACTCAAGAAACAAGATGAGGAGACATTTTTCAACTCATTTTATGAGGCTATCATTACTTGTAAACAAGGCTATATAAAACATTGCAGTCATATAAATATGTTTCATAAAGGAATCAGCAAGAACATTTAATAAACCTCACAAATTAAATATGGCAGTTTAATACAGTATAACAACATAGAGTTTACCCAAGGAATACAAGGCTGGTTTGGCAGTGTAAAGCATATCAATGTAATTTACTCTATTAACAATAAAGGGAGGACATCATACCATCATCTAAATAGAAAAAGAAAATATATTTGTCAAATTGACATTTATTATTAAAATTCTCACCAAGCTAGAACTAGAAGGAAACCTCCTCAATCTGATTTTTAAAAAGCATGTTTGAAAAATTTATATAGTTAAGACCATATTTAAAGGTATAAGTGTGAATACACCACAAATTATGGGAAAAACAGCCTGTCCGTGCTCAGAACTTCAATAGAACACTGAATGGAGATATGATATGGTGTAATGAGAAAAGGAAAGAGAGAAACCAAGATGGAGGGATGAAGGGGTACAGGAAAGAAAGAGAGGGAAGGAAAAAGCGAGATAGGGCTACAAAACAGAAATGCAGAATAAAACTTTAAAAGTATCTTCATTATGTAGAAAGCACAGTCATTTACACAAAAAATCCCAAGAACCATACATAAACTAATAAGTTCATGAGGGTTGCAAGATATACAATCCATACTAAAAATCAATTGTATTTCTCTATTATAGCAATAAACAAGGAGAATATTAAATTTTTTAACATTACTTACAAAAGCATCCCAAACCATTTAATATTTAGCAATAACTTTAATAAAATATCTGTAAGATCTGTACATGGAAAACCAAATATACCTGAGAGAAATTAAAGAAGACCTACATAAGAGGACAGATATGCCATATTTGTAGATGAAAAGGTTAAATATTATTAAAATATAATTTCTTCCCAAATTATAATCTATTCAATGAGATCACATCAAAATACAAGTAGATTATTTTGCAGAAATAACAGAGGTAGTAAAATTTGAATGAATATGCAAAGATATTATAACAGCCAAAACAATTTTGAAGAAGAACAAATCGAAAGGATGTGTATTACATGATTTAAAAATATACTATAAAGCTATCATAGTTAAAACAGTATAATATTTGTAAAATAACTAATAGTAATAACAGTAATAGAACAAAATTCAGAGTCTAGAAACATAACCACAAAAGTAGATGGTCAATTATTTAAACTATCAAGATGAATTCAATATGAAAACGGTAAGTTTTTCAACAAATTAATCTAGGACAACTACATATCTGTAGGGGGGTTCAGTTCTTTCTTGTTATCATACATAAAAATTAATTCCAAATGACTTACATGCTTAAATATAAAAATTCAAATTATAAAACTTCTAGAAGCATATGAGAATTTTCATAGCCTTGGTATAGATAAAAGAATAAATACAGTATTGATAAATATTATCAACATTAAAAACTTCTGCTTTTGAGATACCTAAAAAGGAAAGCCCATATTCACAATATACTGACAAAAGTAATGTATTTAAAACATAATAGATACCATGAGTACATTAAGCACACCCTGAAAAGGCTGCACTGGAAAGCTTAAACATATAAGCATATGGAAATAGCCAGTACACAACCCCTAAAGATGTTCATTACCATTATTCATCAAAGAAATGCAAATTAAACAACGTGACACTGCTACAGGAGCACCAGAACGTCTAATATGAAAAGACTAACAATCTCAAGTGTGAACAGCGATGCAAAGCCGCTGGAATTCTCACACATTGCTGGAGATGTAAAATGTTATAATCACCTTTGAAAAACTGTTTGGAAAATTCTAATAATATTCAACATACAGTTCCCAATATTTTTGATGCTGAGTGTCCATCAAGAAAAATAAATGTCATCGGCTTTCTAGCAGCGGCAACGCCCGGCAGTCTCACATTTCGCGCGCATCGGGCAGGCGGCTCAGCCTAGACCCTCGGCAGCCGGCGGTCCGTGGCCAGGGCGGCGCGAGCAGCATAGGAGCGGAGCATCCCGCTCCCTCCCCCAGACCCGGAGAGCGCGAGGAAACAAGTGGCTGCAAGCGGCGGATCGCAAGCATAGCACAAAAAACTGGCACCTTGGAACCTTCCTGCCTGCAGGGACTCCGAAAACTGGTGAGCTATCTGCGCTCGCGACCAGATCACCGAGTGGGGGAGGAGATCCATCCCTATACCTGCAGGGAACCGTGGGAGGGCGGGGGAGCGGTCCTACACACCTCACCCAGGTCTTTCGCTAGGGAGTAGCTAACCAATATCTGTACAGCCTTTTAAGCGGAACTCTCAGCAGAAAGCTTAAGGGACATCCCCCCAAAGAAAAGTCATTGGAGCAGCCTCTGCAGCAGACCTTTGCCTGCTGAACTGACTGGGGAATCTACTGCTCAATATTTTGAACCTGATACCCAAAAAAGGGAAGACAGAAGAACAAATCTCAGCAGAAAGCTTAAGGGACATTCTCCCAAAGAGAAGGAATCATTGGAGCAGCCTTTGCAGCAGACCTCCGCCTGCTGAACTGCCTGTGGAATTTATAGCTCCACATTTTGAATCTCATAACCAAAAATGGGAAAACAGAGGAACAAAACGCAGTCTCAAAACTCAACCCCACCCAGAACAAGTTTAGAATGTGAACATACAGGGGAACCAGGAAGCCTCATAACTTCAAGATATGAAACGATTGCATCCGAAATGAAACAACTCCAACAGGCCATGAAAGAGCTTAAAGCAGAAATAACCCACATACCCGCAATGATTTCTCAGATAAAAAACGAGCTGAAAACAATGATGGAAGAAATGTTCCATTCACACAGACAAGAAATAGACAAAAGTCT
>PVLD010025062.1:0-24354 GCA_004027595.1 Dinomys branickii | reverse complement strand
AACGGAAACCATGAAAGCAAGAAGAGCTTGGAGCGAGATACTACAGATTCTAAGACAAAACAACTTCCAACCCAGATTGATGTATCCTGCAAAATTATCCCTCAAATTCAATGGAGAAATAAAATATTTCCACGACAAAGAACAACTGAAGAACTTCATGAGTGCCAAACCAGCATTGGAAAAAGCACTAAAAGATATTTTAGACAGAGAAAAAAGAGACCACAATCCCAAGAACAGTTATAGAAATAACTCCCTAAACAGAACAAATAATTAAACAGTCAGCAAAAGAAGGCAGGAAATGTTTTGCTTAGGATGCTTCACTGGAAAACCCAGCCTTAGGCACTTAGATTTTACCCTAAATACACATGAGTGAGATTTTTATCACACAGAATTTAAGGATAATACATTTGTGTTCTTAGGCACTCACTTTGTGGTAATTTGTAATAGCAACAATAGAAAATATTATTACAACTACTAATGAAATTTTGTAAAATGCACTCCACTTTAGTAAAAGTATTTCTTCCAGCAGAAAGGCAAAAGGTAATGTGGAAGATAAGGAATCATGAAAAAAGGTGATTCGTTTGTTCCCTCTGTTCCCCCGTTTTAGCCAGTGCTTTTTACAACTCTTCTGTTAGTTTGGTTGCTCTGCTGGCACTGAGAGAGTATAAAGGAGAAAGGTGTTACTGGGAAGCAAGAATTTAGCTAGAGTCCAAGGAATCTGGGTCTGAATTCATTTTCCTCATTTGGGAAATAAGGAAAATATTTTAAGATTCTGATTATCAGTTGCTTCATGATAAAGATAATTACCTCTACAAGGGATAAATAAGTGCACATTTAAATAATGGAAAGTGCACAATATACTAACCATGAATTTTAGTAATTTATTACTATTGCCATTTTTACTGGTGAGTTACATAAAACATAAAGAAATTATATAGCTAAAGTTCACACTGAGAAAACCCTAGGGATAGGAACTAAATGTAAAGTCTCTAAGCTCTAATTTTTTCACAGCCTCCATGGATCAAAAGGTAGGATATTATATGAGAAATGTCCTCAGATCACCATTTTAAACCTAAAAATTCACAAAAATAGTCTGACACCTTATTTATGCTTTATCAAGGAGAGAGCTTAATACCATTCATAGAATCTCTTTTCCCAGAAGATTATATACAATGATGTCTAAAATGTTCCGTTCATACTGCTGTCAAATACAAAAATCCCCAATATTTATAGGTCACCATGAAGCCTCTCCGAATGACTTAAACTGTGTATCTTACTGAGAGCGTCCAAGGTTGAATTCCTAAAAACAGAGCCAAAAACTGGGAATCTTGTGAAAGTGATTTATTGGACATGTGCTCTCAGTGAGAAAAGGTACAAGAACAGAAAGGGCAGAGAAAGAAAGCTAAATGCAGATTGAGTCCCTCCCAGAGACAGGGTTCTGCCTGGTTTCACTGGAAGTCCCAGAGGCTTTCAGTCCTGAGTGCTGTGTAGTATACCTGTTTCACTTAATGAGGAGGCGCATGTGAGCTACGCAGTATGGGCAGGTCCTGCAGTCAGCTGGGAGGGGAGGGGAGGGGACTGCAGCAGTCACAGCAGCATCCACTGTAGTCATAGCAGCAGCGCGCCAGGATCGGAATACCCGGATCAGAACTGAATCTTCCATTCAAGTTACAGTCAATCTCTAGAGCAGAGCATGTGTTCTAAATCATGCTCTTCCTGGGAAAATACAAATGCACCACTCTTATATACAAGCATTTTGAAAGTTTGGAGGGAAGTTGTAGGTAGACCTTTGAAGTAGGACAATCTCAGACACAGTACATGCAACCTAGTAAAATATGAATCACTAATCATGACTAAAACAATCGCAATATCCACTATATGTTCCTCAAGGATATTCTTATATTTGGAACATAAATTATCTTTCAAAAGTCATTCCAAAAGTCAGTTTGGAATGACTGGTTTTAGAATTGTCTTTTAGCAAATATATACAGAAAGTGATTCTAGACTTATTACTCATCACTTTTTATCATGGTCAAGCTGGCTGTTTATATTTAACAATGAACTAGATGTTCCACATGAAGCTTGAGAGGTGGGTCCTTCAATACCACATCTGATTATTCTATAAAATAAAGACTATAGTGATCAAAATGATAAATATCAGTATCACTCAAATACTTCCTCCTTGATAAGGAAAATCAAAACAAATTAGTTTAACATATTTATGTATTACTTTACAAAGGAAGCTGAACTTTTTTTGATGTACATTCTTACTTGTAGCAAAGAAATAGTCACATCCACTATTACTCAGTTTGTTTTACCTTCAGATACATCTCCTAGATCCTCATTAAGCTCTAGTTTTAAAAGAGCAAGACAAACTTGTCTTTATCCATAGACACATCTTAACATGATCTTTACTAATTTTTAAAAATTTTCAGTTGGCTCAAGGAGTGAAAGATGATGTCACTTTTCCCAAGTATTAGTTAACTAATGGATTTTTACCAACATATAATTGCAATAAGATGATCTTCATTTTATTTTTAAATTCTTGGTCTTTCTAATAAGATAGCACTGATTAATATAACTATAGAAAAGATGCATTTGTAAAAAAGAATTGATTCATTGACATTCTTGACAATAACTACCCCTCATGCATGAATTCTTAAGCTACAAATATTAATTTGCTGACACATACATGAATGCAATCTCAACATATTAGAAAATCTATTTCCAGATAAGAACATGTAGCAAACAAGTGCCATATTTGGTAGAGCACAGCTAGATTCTAAAATCAACCTGTACAGCCCTGCAGAGGGAGTTGTTTGGTAACAACAAGAGTACAAGACCTGTCCTGGGAGTCTCCCTAATAAATCACCTCATCCTATATTCTTTGTCAAAACCTTAAATGAATTAAGTGTCTGGCTCCCCGATAAGTGGGATGCAGCAAAAGTAATTGAATGTGGTAATCGAAAATTTGTTAAACCTGTCACTGCACATCATTATCAGCTTTAAATCCAACCCAACACAATTAGCTTACAATAGTTACAGCTGAATCAAGTTCACGCTACGGTTGGGTGAGTACTGCACACTCGCCAGTAAATTAAATTAGACTCCAACTAGAGGAACAGAATAAAGGACGCCTGTGTAAAAGGTGCAAATAAGGTAACGCGTGGGGTTTATGGAGAGCTCCGCCTATTTCCTGAGGCAGTGTGGGCTGTGTCCCTCCATCCCTGCCTCTAAACCATCGCACACATCATACGTAAGGCAAGAGCCTAAAAATGAAAGTTTGCTTACCTCTAGCTACTGGCTTATGATTGATTTGTTAAAATGAAATAACCTCCTAGCGAGTACTAGACCCCACCCTCTTTCCATCACTGCCGCAAAGTAGTGAACTTATGTGAGAGAACAAACAACCCCGTTACCCTTTCAATGGGCTCCAGATTTTGAGGCACCAAGGTCCCATCATGCCCTTTCAGCTGCTTAGTATTTTCAATTAAAATCAGGGCTTCATGCATTACAAAAACTGTGCTATGGTGCTAATGGATAGGTAGAAAAATAATTTGAAATAATTCATAAGAATATGTTCATTTAGTAATATAATTAAAATTGTAACTGCCTATATGATGTATTTTATACATACATGTGAAAGATTTTAGATGAAGATATATTTGGGGGGATGATTTGAAATTGCCATAAATATGATCAAGCAAAACGCAACGAACAGTAAAATGAAAAACAGGTAATAGGAAGTAAGGAGATGGAGCTTTCCCAAGGGGGGAGGGGATCAAGAGATGGAGGGGGAGGGGAGATAGGGGCGAGAAAAGGGATGGAGATGGGCCGCACACATGCGTCAGCTCCTCTCAGGAATATAAACGCTATGGTCTGCAAGCATGTACAGAATATTTTCTACAAAAGTAAAGGTATTAAGAGGTGGGTGGAGGAGCATGGAGGGAAGGACGTGGGGTGAAGAAGGGAATTAAGATGTGTTACACACAGGGACCAACTCCGCACAGAGGTGAACATGACGTACTGCAAACATGTGCCACTAAATAAAATATACAATGAAATAAATTATCTATTAAAAATAACCCTAATAAAGAGATGTCTGTCTGTGTGACTAGTGTGTTTGAAAAGCTCGGAAATAGGAAACCTGGTGTGTTCCACACCTAGGCAGTGGCACACACCGGTAATCCCAGTTATTCTGGAAGTGGATGCAGTAGGATCCCAGATTTAAGGCCAGGCTGGGTAATTTGGAAACACCAGGGCTCAGGAAAACAAACAAAAAATGGATTGCTGTAGCTGAGTCCTCTCTTACAAAACGTATTAAAATAATCCTTCCACAATCATCCTAGGATTATTTTAATCCTAGGACAGTTCTGAAAATCCCACCGATACCTCAGTTACATGTTACAAGGCTGAAGACTAAGTATCTTTTGATGCAAAAGTCATTGATATTTTATGTTATAAACTTGGAATATACAAGTTTACACCTTTTGGGGTAAAATTTTGATTAATTTAATGCTGGGTGATGAGGATATAAATCTGAGTAATGGACATGTTCTTTTTTTATTTTAAAGAGAATAAAAAAACATAAATGATACAGAATTTCAAAACAAGATGATAGGAAATTAATCATTGTTGTATACTGCATATTGTCATCTTCAAAGTACTTTTTCAGATTACCAGACATAGGCATGCAAAATTGATCAAACAATATTATCACTAACTGTTCCTTTCAATGAACTAATAGAAACTAGTTGTACAATTACTTAGCCAGCTCATGTGTGTGTGTGTGTGTGTATTTCCCCCCTTCCTTCTTATAAAGGATATCTTCTTCCCAGTATTATGGCATCTGAGAAATCAAGTTAGTAATGATCTCTGGGCAATACATTCATGGTCTTATTTTTTATTTTACTCAAACTATGTAAAATACGTGTGGGTACTTCTGAGTTTCTAGAGATCAGACTGATTACATCTTTTAGATAAAATATTTTGGGAAATACTAACTACTAACAAGTTCTTATTTTTTCAGCTGCCACTAGTTCTATTTTCTAGATTTCCTCTATCTCTGTCATTAAGAGATTTTGAGCATATTTTTATCACACATACATGTTATAGCAACTTCCACGATTGCCTTTTCTGTTCGTCCTTCCCTGCTGCCTGAACGCCAGCCTCCTTAATCCAACAAGAGCGTCTACAAGTCAGCTCTGAGCTGATTACCTCTGGAGATGGCTATACTTACCCTTCTGAGTTCTTGTGGCTTGAAATTTTAATATGGTGACTCATGGTATGTGTTTGAGAATTTTTCTGATCTTCACTTCTGACTGACTTGTGTTTTGGGGTTGTCAAGTTAGAGGACAGGTAATAACTCCATGACTTAATGACTTTCAAGTAAACATATTACACAGCTAGAAAACTGTCATTTGTATCTATTGGCAAAGCATTCTTTAAAAATCTGAGATATGGTCTGAACAGCTTACATAGAAGACAGAAAATATTTCTGTCACTTGGAAGATACATACAGTCTCTCACATTTATATACAAAAGATCTCCTCCTGGGGCTGGGGATGTAGCTCAGTGGCATAAGCGCCTGCCTGGCAAGCACAAGGTCCTGAGTTCCATCCCCAGTACCGCAAAAAAAAAAAAAAAAAAAGATCTCCTCCTATTTTTGTACCTATTTTAAAAATTCTCCTTGGCGAATTGAAACACAAATATATTTAAAGGGAATGTAATGCCTTTGGGGTTGTAAATCTGTTATTTTCTTTTTCAGTGGTCTCATGCAACATGTAATCTCTTCTGATCTCTGCTCGTCCTTGGTTTACCAGTGTTTAGACGCTTCACTTCCTCTGGATCATGACCCTTCACTGGCATCATTATGACAGACCTGTTGAGTGGACAGGGGAATATTTCATCTAGTGGGTTTAAGCAGCTATTGATACTTTTTGCACTTCACAGAAGCGAAATCAATGCCTCATGCAAAGCCTATGGGGAACTTTTTGCAATATAGATTTTTTAAAATTAAAGATTGTGCAGTTGAGTGAAACTACATAATTTTAGGTCTAGTTATCTTGAGGGAAATAAGCATTGTTTGGTGAATGTCTTGAGGTTTTTAAACACCTAAATAATAGACACCTTCTCCATATGAGTATGTCCTATGTCCATGGCACTTTGTAATATGCTCTGGTTAGTGAATGCAAAATAAATAACAGACAGACCCTACCATTGAGAAATCTACAACTTAATCCAGATAAACATGTATACAGTGAAAAGCTAGTAGATAAAATCATTTGGACATAAGTTCTAGATAGTATGGTTTAAAGCCAGGCTGAGTCCTATTACAGAATACAAATACATAACTTTAAAACAGCACACAGGCCTTCATCACATAAAACAAGACACTCCAGGCCATCATACAGAGCGTAATAAACTGCAAGGAAAGAGCCATGCTGTGATAGTAAATCCAAGCTGGTCAGTTTTTCCTCACTCTTTAGCACTGGAAAAATATGAATTAAGCTGTATGAGCTCAGAATAGACTCTCAGTCCTCCACATTCATACACAACTGGAACTTGATATCATTTCAGGTGAGGAAATGGTTCCAGCAGTTTTGTTTGTTTGTTTGTTTGTTTGTTTTCCAGCTGTTTTAAGAGACCAGAAAAAATAAGGATTCTGAGCACCTCAAGTGATTTTTTCCACTTGGTTTTTATTAGTTTTCAAAAATTACATTAAACTTGAAACAAACATCAGTGTGCACCCATGTCCCAACCCTCCAGGACTCCACTTCACACTCTCCTAAGTTTACTTCATCAGATTCTACTCTCCACCCCCCCCATCAGTCCATCTGTGCTTTTAATGCATGTCAAACTAGGTCACAGACATCAGTATATCTCCAACCTACCCAGTTTGATTATATGGTTTATACGCTAAGTTAAATGTAACTTCAATGAAATGCACACATGTTCTGAGTGCTCTCGGTGCACCCTGACAGATTCACAGCCTACATAAACTAAGTCGCAGTCTGTAACTTAAGATCTGCTCTTGGTACTTTGATGTAGCATATCAAGAAGAATATTACCATTAGCCCAGAAAGTTCCCTGCTGTTCCTTCCCTACTAATCCTTGCACATAAGAGTCCCAAGGAAAATCATTGTTTTTATGTTTTTCTACCAAACATTAGCTTATCTACTCCACCATGTCAACAGAGCAGAGCTCAATAAGGCTTTTTAAAAATTAATGTATTTTTGAGATTCATCCCTTTATTTAAGTATGTGGTTTTCTTTAATCATGAGCAGCACCACATCATATAAATGCACTACAGTCTGTGCTTCTGCACATTCCTACTGAGAGATACTTGGTTTGTTATCAACTTTGCACTATTGTAAAGAAAAATCCTGTGCAAGCCTTACTGTGCACTGGTGTTCTTGGAGTGGAGTTGTTAAATCGTAGCATAGATATATCTTTACTTTTAAAAGAAAGGGCAAATTAATGTTCTGTGCTCTTACTATCAGTAAATGAAAGTTGCAGATCCTTAGATTCTCACATCTCTCTCTCTCTCTCTCTCTCTCTCTCTCTCTCTCTCTCTTTCTTTCTAACACACACACACACACACACACACACACACACACACACACGCTTACATATGCCCAGATACATTTTAAGGCATTTAAATATATATATTTGCATCTCTCTGATTTTAATTTTACTACTAATGAATATATTTTTCTGGATTCAAGCGATAGAAGCCACACAGTGGGATAAACTATAGAAATTTAGTACAAATAATTATTAAATTATCATAAGATAATGCCATAGTATCCCAGGACTGAGAGTACTTCAGAAGGACAAACTTGGAAGAAGTGGTCTTTTTCCCAAGGCTCAGGTCAGACCTTGTTGGAGAAGGTATAATGTAGGCCACTTGATGAGCAGAAAAATTCTCTAATGCTAATCTACAAAACTGGTGTCACACAGCAAATGCCACTGTACAGTGGTACAGACCAGCAGCAACCAGCATATTACGCTGCAGAGGATGTAGGATCCTACAGGACCCAGCCATGCACATGGTGGACCTGCAGGGGGAAGAGCAGTGGGATAAAATATGAAGATTTTAGAGGAGCCGTAGTGACTCTGCATAGGGAGCTAACGTATTTGGACCAAAAGGAGGCCTTGAGCCCTGGTTTCTTGTTGAGGGCCTTTGGAAAGTTATCAAGAGGACAGGCTCAAACTCAAGGCCTTTTACGAGCTTTGCACTCAGGGGCCACGGCCATGACAAAGCTCTTCTGGATGTCCTCCCAGTCACTGTTCCACAACCAAAACCCCCAAAAAGGGGTTGTACAGGAGAACCTCGTTTTTTTCTGCAATGTCTGAAAGCAACCTTCACTAAGAAAGCTTCACACTGAGTTTACTTTAAAGGAAAGTTGTTAAAAGAATCTTATGCTCACTGTATATATCCTAAAGGGAAAATTAGAAGTTTAAAACAGGAGTCAAAATAAATCCCTCTTCCTGTAAGTTGCAGGTGTTGGGTATTTTATCCCAGTGACGAGAAGGTGACTAACAAAGTACTGGGCTATCCTGTCTCTTACACACAATGCAAGGTTTATATATAATAAGCATATATCCACAATATCAAATGATGTTTGATTTCTATACTTCCATCTCTTCCATTGGAGATAGAATTGTGAATGATTTTTATTTTATGCTTTCATTGTCCAAATTTTTTAAAGTAATACACATTACCATTATGACAGTTAAAGGTGATTTTTCTCTATTATAAAAATGATTTAAAGTTAAAATCATCATTTATATTAATTAATCATGACCAATACAAAACTTTCTTAAGTCTAGAAACCTTAGAAATATATCTGAAAGTACAACCTTACTCTATGACCAGTTTTCATAAAGACTTCAATTTGTAGAAGGATTTGGATTTAATATATTTTTCTAGGTCTGATAAACTACAGTTTGGACAAGAGCCTGAAGAAAAACTGTTACAATTCTTGTCTCTAATATTATTTTTACAGAAATGAATTTTGGAATTTTTTATCAACTTTGTATCAAATAACATAGGACAATAATCACAAAATATTCCACATTTAGTTCAGGGTGTATTTCACACTTTGCCATAGTTCATACTTTACATTACATTACACATTGTGCGTGCATGCGTGTGTGTGTGAGTGTGTGTGTGTCTGTGTGTCTGCATATGTGCTTTATGGTATTAAACTTCATTCAATGGTTTTTCTGCTTTAAAATATATTTCATACCCATCCTATGTAGTACTTCTTTATATAAAATGTACTCTTTTCCTCCATATGTAAGGTTAAATTTTAAATGTCAAAAGATTTATTGACCTCAAAGATTATTTGAACCACCCTTTTATGTCTAGAGAAAATTATCTTCAAATAATGACAGACTGATGACCATTTCTTTTTTGAGATTAATGTTTTGATAGATTAAAAAATACTGTATATTTGTAAATCAAGTACCTGGTTAACAAAGTCAAAGGTAAATTGTACCTTAAATACCTAAGGAAGACTTTATTCAAGGTTATTGCCTTGAGGGAGAGAAAGGGAATCCAACAGGAGTGGAACAGGGCTCTTGGGGTTTTGAGCCCTGGAAAAGTACTGGAGGAATTAAAGGGGAAAGTTGGTTAGTGAATCAGCACTTTACGGTAAAAGTCAGACTCCTACCCTGACACATATTAGGGTTCTATCTTTCTTGTTTTTACTTTTAAGGAGAGGGCGCCTAGATCCTTGAGAAAGGTATTCTTTTGTTGTAAAACTGACCAGAAGAAAAAGAAGATTTACATTGCAAAGGTCAGAGAAAATGCTTGTAATTACAAGTTTTCTAAAGTAAATGATTTCACAAAAGAGATGGTTGAGAACCTATAATTAGGAAAAAGACTGCTTAAATTTTAATGAAACCGGGAGAAATTTAGGTCTTCTTGGTTGGCAGTCAATCTATAAACAGATTAACGGTATTAATTTGGCTATATGTGTTATGGGTTAGATCTAAAATGGTCCCTAAAGGTCTCACGTGTTCAGAGGTGGGGTCTTTAGAAGGTGATGAGATTGTAAGTAGTTCCATATACTCTGGTGATCTGGACCATATCCTCCTCCTCCTCCCCCTCCTCCTCCTCCTCCCCCTCCTCCCCCTCCCCTTCCCCCTCCTCCTCCTCCTCCCTCTTTCAGTGGGTTGAATGTCTCTGCCGCGACCTTGGATTCATCTGACCATGGACTGATCCCAGTAAAATTATGAGCCAAAATAAACTTTTGTAAGTTGTTGGTGTCAGGTATTTTGTCTCAGCAATGGGAAAGTGACTAATACACTATAATTAGATACACTAAGGAGGTTGCTTGATCTTTTTAAAGTTATATCATAATACTTAAAGCATGTAATTTAATGATAATGCAGCATTTTACATATTTTGCCTTTTCTGGGCCTGTGCCGCTCTCTTTCCGAGTGATTGTTTCCTACTATTATCCCTGCTGAGAGTTCTTGAGGTAACGATGAGTCATGTTGGACCATGTTTTGTCTCAGGTAGCCCCTGAATTTTGAACCTTTAGCTACTAAAGCTACATAAATTGACAACTTGATACCCAAGACACTCGCATGAAACTTTCAGGGTGGTTGTGAGAAATGACTGAGGTAATGTACCTGAAAGCACATGGCAGAGTCTTGGAAAATACTTAGAATTGAAGATTACTTTCACTGATTTTATCTTCTATGCATTGATTTCCCTCACCCCAGCTCTGCCCCTCTCTGGCTCTTTCTGCCCCTGGCACAGCCTGCTTGCTTCCTGCCCTTACCTGTGGAAGTTTGCTGGCCCCGCCCACAACAGCATAATTTCATGGTTCCAGAAGTATCAAGAGCTTTGCTTTGCTGATCTCCTGGGCAGACCTACCTCCTCGTGTGTATGTTCCAGCTCAGCTTCTCTTCTACAACTCTAAGCCACATATGCATTGAGGGAGGCAAGACAGACCTGCTCCAAAAGCTACTGGCTTCTGGGGCTAGATAGAGAAGCAACTAGGTCCTAGCAGTTTCTGCACCTGAACAAACACTCAAAGAAATGCCTCCAGTATGATGACTCTCACCAAATGAGGAAAAGAACAGACAAACGAAGGAAGCAGAAAATGAAACAAATTACAGTCAGAAAAAGTTACAAAGGAAAGAAACAATGTCATAGGATGAGCATTACTTGTAAAATTGAAAGTAAGGAAAAGATTTTATTTGTATTTAGGTTAGTTTTGTTTTGCTTTGTTTTGTTTTGAAGAATTCAATGATTGAAAAATGACAATGTGGAAATAGAACAAAAATTGGTACTGGGTGACAGTTGCTGGGGAAACACTGGAAAATGAATGCTCTGGTAGGAAAAAAAACTATAAAGCTCATAACAGTGGAAAATGCCACATATCATTTTGTCTTGTGTAAATTCCTTCTCGCTATCTTTTCTTCTCCCTAGTTCCTTCAAGTTACCTTCTGTTTCAAAGGAGCATCCGATCTTCCTGGATGGGACCTGTTCCTTCCACCCTTCCTCCTCTGCCACTCCTTGTGCGCCTGTGTTGAACATCTTTTCTCTTCAGAATCAATGCCCAGTAATACTTAGAAAAGTAAAGAATTTTTGTAAGTCTCAAACATACAGCGGCTCTATTGTAAATATTTGAGAAACTACTACTATTATCTTCCATAATACATATTATGAAACTGTAATATATAAAAGGGAAAAATGATGGAATAAAAGAAGCAATGTGGAAAACCAGGGAACGCTGTCACATTTGTTGTGCTTACTCTGCCATGACAATAACTTCACAAACATTTTACAATGACAGATGGACTGAATAATGACCCAAATAAAATTTTAATTGTCTTTCATTTTAACACTTAATAGTTATTGTGCCTACCTCTTAAAAAGGATAAAATACCATTTTTTATTGTTCACAAAAGAACTACAGTTGTGTGGGCGCTATTGTGAAATTATTCCATAGATCTCTTATGTGACACTCAAAGAGTTTCAAATACAGTCAATATACAAAAGAGGACTGAATGTTGCTGAAGTTATGTGGCATAAGTAAGGATGGCTCAGAAAGATTGTTCATTACTGAGAATTACTGGTAATATGTTTGTGGAATTGATTACAGAGTCAAAGCTGGTCCTTTTTTCAGTGGAACTGGTACCTTTTTCCCATTGAACTTGTAATAAATTGGATCCAAGTCATATTTAATTCATAGAACACTGCCACGTTATTGTGTCAGCATGTATTTAGGAAGTCCTGAATGCATGGACTCACGCAGGGAAAGACTGTCATTCAACTTAATGCATATATCAGAGAACAGTAATGGAGGAGTTATTGATAAGGCATCCCAGAGCCTATATTTTTAAAGGAATTCTTTAAAAAATACTTAAGATTATCAGTAATAAAGTATTTACCAAAAACTGGAATCAGTTGCTAAGAAATTTAAGGTAACTACTTATAAAACATAAGCATTTTACAAATTCACTCTATGGCTTGAGTAAATTTATTACAAATTTATCTTAACTTTGAGTTGAATCTAAACTATATCTTTTCACAGGTATATTCAGCTTTGCTAGTTGTGTTTACTTTTCTTTTTTTTTTTGTCTTGTTCATTTTTATGGGTAATTTTGAGGTAGGGTAGAAGAAATAAAGACAAAAAGTAGAAAAGGAAAAGTGAAATATTACAATTATAGTTTCAAAAAACCCTGCCACTTCAGGAGACAAAGTTACCCGTTGTTATAATGACTTTCTCCCTTCTAGGAAACTCACTCTAAGAAAGAAAAAACATTAAGAGTCTTAAAGATATTACAAAACTATAAATTGAACCTATGATTTGCACCTATACATTGAGCCCGTGTTTTTCTATTTTTGTCTTGCAGCCATCCATCCTGAAGGCAGCATTATAGACAATTATAGGCAGTCAGGCAGGGCTGGGCCATAGAGAGTCAGTGCAGAAGAAGCTGTGGTTGCAGGTGCATTATTTGAAGGTCAGGCCTCAGGTCAAAGAAGAATGACTACACTCACACGCTTCCTTATGGATGAACAGCAGTGATTGGCATTCACAATAGGCATCAACCACTCTGGTTGGAGGACCAAAACCTTCTTAATGCAGTCTTTCCAGGAAAGTCCTTCTCTGTCCCATGTGAGCTTGCTAAGTGACTTCCTTCCTCACTTGATCCACATGTAATCAATATTACCTAAGCCACTATACTCATACTCTTATTGGTTTGCCATGGTTTTTTCCCACCTCACACCCACCTTATTTCCCACTGGATCAATATTATCTAAATGTGTATACTTCTATTCTTATTAGTTAACCATAATTTTCTCCCACCTTACACCTGCCTTACCTTGTGGCTTTGCTCAACAAAACACTCCTGAGAAGTGACATCAGCTGCCCACCCACTTGGGACCCCCTTCCATCACTTTAATTTTATTTATTTTTGTTTGTTTTAAATGTGTCTTCATTTTAAAGAGAATTAAAATAAAACAATACAATAAAACAGAATTTCAAACTAAGATGATAGGAAACCAACAATTGTTATTATTTTGCATATTGTTATCTTCAAGTACCATCTCAGATTACCAGATATTGGCATGCAAAATTGATCAGATAATATAAACACTAACTGTTCCTTTCAGTAAACTAATAGAAATTAATAGTACAATTATCTTAGCTATCTTGTGTGTGTGTGTGTATTTTCTTTTTAGACAGAAGCTTTCTTTCTCTCAATAAATACTCCCCACTCTTAGCCTCCAATGTTCCTAGAATTCATTCTTCTATTTTGTAGAACACAAACTCGGCATAACAGACATCTAGCAGGTTGGGAGCTATAATAATATTTCTCTTATACTGTTTGTATTATTTGGAGGTCCTGTGTCATCCCTTAATCATATGCCCTATGTCATCAGCACTATTAAGTGGGCACTTAAAAACAAGCTAATGGTTTGCATTCTAATACATACCACCAAATGGGTGACCTGACCATAAGAATACACAATTTATATCACCATTTTAAAAATATGCCTCTCAAAAGTACAAATACTTTTTGAGGGTCCCCCCCCATTAACTTCTGACTGCACTTCTTTACTGATACCCTGTGAAATACTTTTCCATGACTTAAGGAACTAACAAGCTACACCTTGGGAGGGGTGAGTTGAGGTCCCAATTCCTCTTTGAGTAACCTGTTATGAGCCATTCTGTGACAATTTTCTTATAGGAAAAAAGCAACTGATTTGAGGCTGAATAGAAAATGAGAGAGTTGGTAAATTTAAAGAACTCCAGTAAGACTGTACATGTTTAACTGAGGTACCCATTCCTGCTCTCCATCAAGCAACCTAAGTGTGTTATTTCACATTATATCAGGAGTTTCTGTTAGCATAGTGTAAGGAGCAGTGTCAGGCAGAGAAACACTGAGACCATCAGGATTGTGCATGCAGTGGAATGTATGGTGCCTGGGTGCAGGCAGACAGAGGACAAAAAGGCCACATGTGGAAACAAAGAGAAGCGGGCTTTTTACACAGGTTTTGAAAGAAGGTAAGAGACATTAAGCAGCAAGATCTTAGTAAACCCAAGTGGTCAAAGTTCTCTGGATGTTTTGTGCCTCAGTGGAAAAAGTCCTTGTGATGCTTGATGTATTGTGTCAACTTGAGAAGTTTCAAAGCAGTTGTAACTCAGCAGTTCTATATCCTGGGGTGCAAAGAACATACCCTGGAGGGGGCTATTTATGGTCCAGGATGTTGTAATGGTTGATTCACTGTGTCAACTTGAGAAGTTTAGAAGTTTAAGTGATTCAGCAGGGGCCCCGGGTGCTCACTTTGTAAATATTCTGAGCCTGTGCAAAAGGAGTACATGCAGATGGTGTGAGCATTAAAGGACCCACCCTAGTCTGGAGAGCCTGCATAAAATATAAGGGAGGAAAAGAGGCTTGCTCTCCTCTGCTTTCTGCTCTGGTTGCTTTTCCTGTCTTCTGCTGCCCACTGCCGTGAAATGCTGGCTCTCTGCCACACCACCCTGCCTTGGAGGCAGCTGATTATGGACTGAAACCTCCACAAGTTGCAAGTTAAATAAACCCTTCCTTGCTTAATTTGGGGTGTTGAGTATTTTGTCCCAGCAAGGAGAGAAAAGTAACCAAGACAGTCCTTGAAGCATCTGGTGTGAATGCTTGCGTGTTCATTTGTTTGCAAGATTCTGTGTTCCATCTTATCCCTTTTAAGTGATCCTGTATTTGCCGAGGGCACTGGTGTTGAGCTGAGAACAAGGCCTCTGCTGGCAGACAGGTCAGGTATTGGGAGAGTCATATCTGAATTGAGCCTCCACATATTAACTGAGTGCCTTCTTTTCTTTTATAAGAAAACTTATCAGGGTCTTCAGATGATTAATGCATCTGGAACATTTTAAATTATCCATAAAATTAATTTGAGCTTCTGTTAAACTGATGCTTATCCAAGGAAAAAAGTTTACATTATTAAAAATGCTAATCAATAATAATCGTAAAGACATGTACAAGAAAATGTATAACAATCACATTTCCTATTTGCTTTCATCTCTATATCTCATTTCTGTTTTATATATTAAGACAAAATCTATATTCTTATTAATAAATGAAAATGAAACAAAAAAGCAACAAATAATTCATATAACAGAGATGGGTCTAAAGTGCATATTTAAATGGGAGATGTCTACATATTGTACGATTCTCTGTATATGTAATTATGGAGCACATAAAACTATAAGAATAGAAACTAGTCCAGTAGGTGCAAGAGCTTGGGTACATAAGGGGGGAGTGTGGCCAAAGAAGCAGTGTGAAGAGAAATTGAAACATAATGGAGCAATTCTGTATGTCCTTGTGGCAGTAGAAACGTAAATCTTATGTTTTCGTCAGAAACCATAGATCTGTTTTAAAAGAGTGATAAAATTAGCAGGTGGCATTTAACCAGGTAATCAAGACCTTTAGTGCAGGCAGTAAGACATATCAATGTCATGCATCTCTGATATAGTATGCTGAGACATTGTATTCTTTCTCAGAATTTATAACTGTAATCATTAAAATACAGCAGGCATATCCAAATTAGGGGGCATTGTGCAGAATACTGTCCAGAACACTTCTGAGTTTCAATGCAATAAAGACAAGGAACGTTAGAGGAACGGTCTCCATTCTAAGATTTATCATTCTAAGATTAGAATGACAGAAATGATAGAAAGTATACACTTAAGATAAATAGTAAAGATCTAGAGAAGTGTATCAAAACATACACAAACTTAAAATCTTCATCTACTACACTTAAATATTACTGATTATGGTCTAGCTTTTTCCTCTACACTTAGGAGTCCTAATAACATCCTCCAAGTTTTTACCAGGGAATTGAAGTTGGACAGCTTACTGTTTCTGCCTACTCTGTTTTCATTCTAAGCAATGTGAAAATTTTAGCATTAGAGGTGGGGGTGAAAACTTAACTGACTTAGAAATGAAAAATCCTAACTGCTCCCAGATTATTCCCAAGCCAGGGAAGTGTTTGCTGGTCCTTGACCAAGCATCCTGTTTATCTGTGACATCACCAGAATGGAGAACTTCCTCCTTCTGTACATGCATGAACTGGTCCTGGAAACCACCCAAAAAGTTAAATCCTATTTCTTCTTCCTCAGATACAATAGATGAAATAAAGATAGTTAGAAAAGAGACACTGAAAGTCATAATTATAATATTTAACTTTTAAAATCCCCAGCTTTGGAACACAAAGTTACCCAAAGCTACAATTGCCCCCCTTTCCAGGTTACTTACACCTAAATTATTAAGTCTTTCAAAAATGCAGTAGATCAAGCCTGGGCTTTTCTCCTGTAAAACAGGCCTTTCAACTGTGAGTGGGCCATTGCCTTACACCTGTAAATTGAGCCCATCACATTTTCCAAAGATTGACAAATTACACAGATTTCCACACCCCCAAAAAACACATGAATATACCCAGCTCAAGGCCAGAATATATCTCACCCCCTGAGTGCACATACTCCCCTCTGAGTGAGGTTTTTTTTCGCCAAATAATAATTTCTATGTCTCTTACTAAAGCATCCTAAAAATTATTTTTCTGTAGCGAAGACATGGAGTTTATTCCACGAATGGGTGGAATGAGGCCCCTGTCTCCTCTAGGGAGTAGCTCCTTGGACCCTACTGAGTGACAGCCCCATGATTAGAAAATGTTCTATTATTTCCCCTCACATTTGTAAAGCCATTTGAGGGACTATCAATAACAGGAGATCATCTCTCAAAGCATGTTTCTGGCTAAATAAACATCAGAAATTGCCTCAGGTTGTTATGACTTCAACAATAGCCTGTATTTGTTTTCCCAGATCATCAGAATAGGATCAATCTCTTTACACAACTGGTGACATTTATGTACTTACTGTCAACATATGGGGAAGAACATCTCTAAATTCAGTCAGTCAGGAAGGCTGTACTATGTTACTGATATAGGGAAAGAAACTCCCAACCTGAAAGATACCTGGGATGAGTTCATGTTCTCTAAAATCGAAGAATGAAATTTAGGAACAACAGAGGTTAAAAGCAGAATATATTCACAGAGGGAAAGAAATCTTCCGTCCAAAAGAGACAGAATGGGACCCGAGTGGGTTTCCAAGGACCTTGACCTCCTCAGGTATTTTATAGAGCAAAACCACAAGGTGAGGTGGGTCCAAGGTCGGGGAAAAATGGGACAGCATAAGGTAGGCATGAGGTGGGACAATAAGAATATAATTGTTTATGTAAAATTGATTAAATTGGATCAGATGGGGAAGCAAGTCACATAGCAAGTGAGCATGAATAGAGAACAGGGGCTTTCCTGTAGGGGGTTGGGTTACTGACTCTTCCTGGCTTTTTTAAGGTGATGGCTACCTACTTAGAATCTCAATCCCTGAGGTCCATCCCTAGGAAAGTATGTGGGTGCATCTGTTTAATCTTTTGTCTTAAAGACTGGCTCGTGGCAGAAGTGGAAGTGCCTGTACATGTATGAGCTGGTCCTGGAAACCACTCAAAAAGTGAAATCTTATTTCTTTGCAAGGTATCCCGTATTCCACATTGCCTCCTTTGAAGGCCTGGCCCTGTCTGGCTACCTATAATTTTTCTGTCTAACTCAGCTGCCTGTAACACTACTATCCTCTTCTTATGACTGTTTTGTACAGGGATACACATATCCATGCTTTTCCATGCTTTGGATTGAATAGTCTGAAGTGTATTTTGTGCTCTATAAAGATCACAAGGAAAGACAAACATTTTTCTCAATCTCTCAATATCTGATTCATGAACATATTTCTGCATAATAGGCATCAAGTAAATTATAAAAAAATAATTCCATCAGAATATTTTGTTTTGAGGAATGGTAGAAGAAACAAAAGATAGGTACAAGGGAGAGAAGGAAATCCTAACTAAAAATGTTACTTTTAAAAGGACCGCAACTTCCAGCAATCAGCAAAGTTACCAAATGTGACCCATACCAGCATTCCTTTGCTTAAATTTAGGTTCCTTCCCTACTAGACCCATCATGCTCCAAATTCTTCAGAAATATTAAAAGTCCACAAATTTGCTTCATTGAGAAAGTAAGGAGCAGGAGCCAGATCCTAAGATAAAGGAGCAGGTTGAGCAAGTCCAAAGAACGTGTAAATTTCCTATTATAAAAAAAAAAAAAAAAAAAAAAAACACCCATACTGGTAGAATGTGTTAGTACCATTCTGAACTGTGGGACACCTTTTCTCAAGCTTCTTATCCCTTTTAGAGAAGTATGGCTCTTGCCATACAGCTCATCTCTGGGTACCTGCACTTTACCCTTGAATGTGCCCTAAATCTCAGTCTAATAAACCCTTCCCATGCTTCTGACCATGCTCCCAGAAACTTCTTTCCATGATGGGAGTCAGTAAACCTGCTACAAAAGGGTCGGTTAAGTTCCTTATTTCAGTTTCAGGAACCTCTCATCTCTACCAACATTTCTTTCCCATGTACATCTACATTAAGAAGAGTGACAAATTTCTTTTTCCACCTGTCTTTAACTATATAGTGAGTTTTTATTTTGGTTTCTCAACAGAAAGGAGAGAGAAATTAAATGAGAGAGTGTTTTCAACATGGGTAGACAAAAGACTTGCTGAGGAAAGAGCAAGCCACAGTAAGCTTTTTAGAAATTCATTAATTCACCTTTGAATACTTAGATTAATTGCATCAAAATTAGTGTTTGCCTCTGGGACAGCTAGGTGGTGATAAATTTATTAAATGTCTTTTATTCTGACAAAGCCTAAATTGCCAAATGTTGCTTTGTTTATGTGTGTAAATATATGCAAAGTAATTCAAATTTTACTTTGAAAGTCTTCAAATTTATCACTGCAATTGCCTATCAGCGTCAAAAGAGGCGCTGGAGGTAATGTGTTAACTGGTAGGAGCGGAGCCCACACAGATGTGATCAGCCTGACAAATGCAGTGAGGCATTTCACAGGTACATCCACAGGTTAATGCTGGTCTCACATGGTACTCTAGACTACACCTTTCCACCTAGTCATCTAGGTGTAAAATATTGACTTTTTTAATAATGATAAGAGCTAAATCATTGATTCTCCCACCTTAAATCACAGAATTTTTACAGATATTCACAGTTAAGAGTTTGCCAAGAGTTTCAAAAGAGATGTTGACTTGGTCTTTTTAAAAATGCTGGCATAGGGGCTGGGGATATAGCTCAGTGGAATAAGCACTTGCCTGGCAAGCGCAGGGTCCTGAGTTCGATCCCCAGTACCGCAAAAAAATAAAAAAAATAAAAATAAAAATACTGTGGAGACTTAAGGGGCTGGGATTATTTCATTTCCAGTTGTACACAAGATACTTGTGTTAGGCAGAATTATAAACTTGCTATTGTCTTTACTTGGAGTTTAACTACGGTACAAGGCAATCTGTTTGGGTGAAAAGTTGACAAGAGGTGGGATGTGGTAATGAGGGCGGAATGCCAACTTGACTGGATTTGGAATCTGTCTGAGGTATGGGAGAGCACAGAGTTTATGCCCTTCCTTGCTCCTTCATCTCTACCACAGCTTTCTGCTTTGCTTCCCAGGCACCATGAACGAAGGAGCTTTGCTTCACCATAAACCTCCGCCATGTTGTCTTGCCTTGGAGCCTACAGACCATGTACTGAATCCCTTGAAGTCATGTGCTAAATTAAAGCTCTCCTCCTTTATTCTTCCTCTAACTTGCGGTTGCTCCGCACTGCTTCACAGCAGCAGAAAAGCTGACAATACAGGACAAGTGGATGAAGATGGAGGGATTGTGCTAGAGCAATTAAAGTTTTTAACAAAACCTCAAGATTTCTAGTCCTTAATAATACCAAGGTTTGTAGGCTCAGTAACAGGATGCTTCACATCTAATAAAAATAGCTGACATAAACCCTAACATGTATTATACTTAGTTCTACAAGGTCTGATTGAAAACTACAGTGAATATGTAAATTCTAAAAATTTCATTACAGTACAAGACACATCGGCATTAATTCCCCTCAGCATTCTCCCACTTGCTTTGAGCACACTTATCCCACCATGTGTGTCACCGTTTAAGCCAGCTCCGGAAGTCTGCATCACTGAGTGTCTTTAGTTGCGCTGTCAGGGCTGGCCCAAAGTCCTGAATCAAATCAAAACATTTACATTAAATGGTTGTTCTAATTTTAAGGAAGAATCATGATGCAAGATCTGGTGAATAAGGTGACCAAGGACACACCACCATGCTTTTATGAGCCTGCCTTTCTGTTGGTTGGCTGGAGGACCGCCAGACCCAAGTGCGATTGTGTTTACTTACAGCAGAGCAGGCTGCGTAGAGCTGACTTCCTAAATCAGCCTTCAGTCTAATTAGTGAGCCTGGCGAGGCCGCATGCGCGTCTTCATGAAGGCAGGCGGCTGTGTGGACTAACGTAGTTTATCATCCGCGGCTATGGGTGAGCTCAGAGAGAGGAGCTTTGATACCATGGGGCTGAGAGGTGAGACAGCGTCTCCGCTGAGGCCTGCACCACTCCCGAGGGAAATTCCTGCCCAGAGTGGGCTACAGAGCAGGTTGATGGTTAACCGCAGCCCAAACCTGGCCGTTCCTGTCCCTTCGGCAAGAATGCTTTGTCCCCGCTTGCAGTCCCCGCCAGCCTCGCCATTTGCCTCCAACATCGAGTCGCTGTCCCCTCACTGTTTTCCTCGGTGAATAAATTCCGAGCTTCTGGCTGCCTCGTGGTCTTTTGTTCCTGGGGGGCAACTGCGCATGCCGGGTCCCTACCGCGCCTCTTTCACGTCCCTTGCTCTTTCTTCTCTAACTCTGGGCAGGACATTGGAACCCACTGCAGGGGTCTCCAATAGATTGGCACGTGGTAGCATCATTCACAATAATACATTTTTTAGAAAGCTTCCTGGTATGGCTTAGAACAATAATGCTCCCCAAAGGCCGCCTGTGCTCAGAGGTGGGGTTTGTGGAAGAGATTAGACCACGGAAGCGCTCTAATCAGTACATCATCTGCCAGTGAGTTCCACCGCTGAGTGCGCTGCTGCGGGGGAGGACATGGGTCCCTGGAGGAGGGTACTTCTCCTTCCTGGCTCATTCTTTCCTTTTATGTCTGTGCTTCCTGGCCATCATGATGCAAATAGCTTTCCTTCACTGTGCTCCTCTGCCGTAGAGCCTCCCATACGTTATCATGAGCCAAAACACAGCCCTCCTCCTTTCAGTTGTGGCACCAGGTATTTCCGGTATTATATTTCAATGGTAAGAAAACTGACTGAGGCACTTCCTAAAGACCCCCAGGAAAATGGACTTGCTTCAGAAAGTGGCAGGCATGGTGGGATAACTCTGTTTGAATCAAGGGGGAGTATTTTGTGGGGAATCAATGGAGATATGTTTTTTACTGTATTGAATTTTTAAAAATCTAAACTTTCATTATATATTTTGACCACATTTTGTGGTGTTACACTTGTAAACATCTTCTGTGTTACTCATTAAATACTCAAGTGACCCTACAAGATAGGTACTACTGCACTCTGCAGATAGCAAAACTAAGGTCCAGAAAACATAAGTAGTTCCCAAAGCCATACAACCAAGTGGCAGAGTTACATGCATAATTAAATCCAAACAATATAGTCCCCAAGCCTGCCTTCTTAATGTTAAATTGTCTGTCTTAGAGTAAACAGTGTTTCCAGATATTACAATTGACAAAATATAAATTCAAAGAAAACAGAGTACTTATTCTCGAAAGCCAATAGATAGCAGCAGTGTGACTATTTTTATGTCATAGTTTTCTTAGATAACTTCTGTCTTCCAAATGAAAATGTTATCCTTAGAAGTCTGGCAAACGTGGGCCAAACACAATCACTGACATTTGGTGAGACTCTTCCCTACCTCAAAACTGGAGACTGAATTTTCAGGTATTACCAGCAGGCTCTAGGTATCTCTAAAGAATAACTGAAGTTCACCCAGAAAAGGAGCAGAAGGAAACTGTAACATTTGAGCTGCTAGAGGCGGGGAACAACTCCAGGTCACGAAGAAAGGAGAGTAGGAACAGATCCATCTCCAGAGCACAGGTGCATGTGGAAGCCAAGCCAACGACACGTGTGATAGGGTAGCTTCTAGGGCATCTCTCACGACATAAATCATGAAGGCCTTTTGTCCAGAACTACTTGCAAAGGCATTGGATTACCTAGGACAATTTTCTCATTTCTTTATGTTATTTCTTATTTTACATACTTCATCCTGTTCTTATTTCCAGATATGTGATAAATGTCACTGTTTATTATAATTAATGGAAAAGCAAATATATGCATAAAAACAAAAGTTAAAGTTCTGATATCCTGAGTGAAAAATACCACACCCCAGACTTGCAGACACTTGTGTAATGTGGCCAAACTCTATGTTTGACACAGCAGGAAGAAGTGTTTGCTACCATTCCAGCTATAGGAATTTTCTAAACAAGTAATGGCCCTATGACTAGCACTGTTCACACTGCATTTTAACTTTATACTGCACACCAGTGCTTTTGCTTACATCATTTCTTTCTCTGGT
The DNA here is from genome assembly GCA_004027595.1 of Dinomys branickii. Lineage (NCBI taxonomy): Eukaryota > Metazoa > Chordata > Mammalia > Rodentia > Dinomyidae > Dinomys > Dinomys branickii. The sequence continues at coordinate 1,308 of PVLD010025062.1, read as the reverse complement.
TCAAATTGTTGTCATTAAGTTCTCCTATCATTTAATTTTAGCTTTATCCACTAACTAGTCTAAAACTGAAAATGAGCTGAATGACTAATAAGCCTCAAAGGATCTAAGTAAATGCATTTGTTCCATTTCTATTTCGCTTTCTTGCTGGTTGAGCGTTTTGTGACCTTGTGAAAAATGTCTGTTTGATCTAAAAATGTGTTTTATGTCTAGGTAATGGACTATGTCACCCTCCATTTCATATGAAATTCACAGAGAATAATCTAGTAGAGACAGACGTTTCTTGGGTGTCTCTTTGCATGTAATTTCTCACCACACGCTTTAACACAACTGACTCCCTGGTCTTTTCTTGTATCTCTTGACTCCTGCAACTGGTTTTTCAATTTCTATGAGTTCCCTTTCATGTCGCACAGACACTGGCTATGGAGCAGCACATTTACTTTTCCACTTACATGGGCAGCTATAAGAAAGTGCACCTGTTCCTGAAGGCTTTCTCAGGTAAGTGAACTTGGCTCTGTCTCCCGCAGCTTTTAGTTCTTCCATTAACATGAGTGAGCGCTTCAGGGACAGTTACTTGTATTCCATATTTTTAAGTCACCCTTTAACGCTAGGAGTTTTAAAACTGGATTTCTAGGATTGTGATTGTAAATTTTCCCAGAAAATTTAGGTTTAAAGTTGTAATGGTATTGTTATATTTGTTTAGTTGGATGCAAATTTAGGAGAGTTTTGTATAGTGTTATGAGTAATTAATATGTCAAAAATTATATTTTTATCCCTGATAGAATCATTTGGTTAGACATACCCCACTCATATGACTGTCAGTAACTGATACCTAATGTGTCAAGATTCTTAGTTGTCCTGTAATAAAATCAACCTGGTACTGGCTAAAAAACAGACCTGAGGATCAATGGAACAGACTGGAAGATGCAACCACAACAAAAAACCCACTCAGCTACCTAATATTTGACAAAGGGGTCAACCAAACCCACTGGAAAAAAGAAGACCTGTTTAATCAATGGTGCTGGAAAAGCTGGCTTGCCTCTTGCCGAAAACTGAAAATAGACCCCAGTCTATCACCATGCACCAAACTCAGGTCAAAATGGATCATAGATCTCAACATCAAAACAGAAACTCTAAACCTACTGGAAGACAAAGTAGGTAAAAATCTGGAAGACATAGGAGTAGGCAGAGAGTTCATGAACAAGAACGAAGTGGCAAGGGAAACACTTCAAAGAATCAATAATTGGGACCTCATCCTACTGAAAAGTTTTTGTACATCTAAAGAAATCACCAGCAAAGTAAAAAGAAAAC